>JACXGI010010224.1:5795-16325 GCA_016801175.1 Esox masquinongy
TGTCTGCCCATCCCCATACCCCTGAACCAGCCCTACTCCCTGTCTGCCCATCCCCATACCCCTGAACCAGCCCTGCTCCCTGTCTGCCCATCCCCATTCCCCTGAACCAGCCCTGCTCCCTGTCTGCCCATCCCCATTCCCCTGAACCAGCCCTACTCATTGCAGCATTGCATTGTGTTGAATGACATGTCAGTTGGCATAATTGCAGGGGATCCATGGGATAAAAAAAAAAAAATTATGAGACAAAGAAAAATGATTAAATCCTTTTCAATAAAGGTGCTTTGGCTCCCACACCACCATATACATCGTGCCGACATCGTGCCCCCCCCCCGATACATTTGCCGACCCCCCCCCCGGCGCATCTGGGTGTAGCCTGACGTGATACATTTTCGGGGGGCCCAAAATCCCTGGCGGTGCCTCTGGCTATCCCAACAACTTCGACTGCCAGAATGTTGTGGCAGTGGGCAGCCGCAGCAGAATCCCTGCATCTTACTCTCTTAGTCTGACCACAGTGTCACTGCAAAACACTTAGCTAGAACCTGAGACCCAAACTAGCGTAGAAGGCGGGACTCGGATCGTCCTGAAAAAGTATTTTCGATCTGTCTCCAGTCGTCACCCCAGGCGACACAAGCACCTCTCATCGGCTGCAGCCGCCCCGTTAACCTGCGCCAGCTGCACAGGTAGTATCGCTGAACACATCGCCGCCTCATCCCTCCTTCAGTTGGGCTTTACTGCCGACCTGGAATGCCTGGCATGTCTACAGGCTTGCCCTCCTCTTCTACACATGGGCCGAGAGCCCGGGAGCACAAGCCAGAGCTTGCTCAGCCTCTTCATCGTCTCCCAGGTGATGGGAAGTGGCCTCGACGGCTCAGCGGCTGGCTGGCACGGCTGCAGGCGGACTTCGTCGGATAGGGTTTAACCAACAGCACTGTCATTGAGCAAACCAAAACCACAAGGCTGTCTGGAGATTCCGGGAGGAGCTGCCTCCAAGCAAAACTCAGCGCTTAGATCGCATGTCTTCCGTGTCTCATTGCTCCTTTAACCACCTCCTTTCTCCTCTTCCTCCTCAAACGCATACCTCTTTTGTGTAGGTTGGCACTTTGGCATCATGTTGCCTGTTTGAAATATTGATGTAGCACCAGTGCTGCCTAATGAAAAGGCCCATTCTTTTCCTTCCTCCCACCTTGCTGATGCTAGTGGAAGTCAGCTGAGGCCGAGGAGAAGAACTTTAGCCTGCAGGCAGACATAACCAGAGTGTTTCAGGATCTGAGCAACCCCTAGAAATGTGGTCCAGGTCATTCATGTGTGCTCCTGGGTGTGGGATGGTGGCTTAGTTCAGCCTAGCATTAACAAGCAAGTAAGCAAGTTTATTTATATAGCACAATTCATACATAGAAGCAATTCAATGTGCTTTACAAAGAAAAAAGAAAATATGAAAATGCAATAGAATAAAAACAGAAAAACACAGAAGATAGACAAAACAAGACAGAGTTTTGTCAGATTGTTACAATTCTCTAACCACCCTCCAGAGGGACTCCCCACCCCGGTATCTCAATCCTCGCGTTCCAGCGTTTGGATGAACCCGTCAGTCCCTTCGTGAGATAATCTCTGCATCGATGTCTTACCCAGATGTCTCCAGGGGGACATTTATGCCATATCATCTATACATGCATTTTATATTTCTTCTCGATTTATATTCATCCTTATTAGCATCATACAGGTCCCTGGGAATGAGATAGCGTTGCCTAGCATTAGCAACATACAGGCCCCAGGGAATTAAATAGCGTAGCATAACATTAGCATCATACGGGGCCAATGGGGACGTGACCTAGCATAGCATAGCATAGATCCATGCAGCCCCCTGGAAGGATTTAATTTAGCAAGACCAAGTGGTGTCGAGTTGATGGATTCTCCTCCACTCTGAACCACTCAACTTCCCTCCTCTGCTCTGCCTCAGGAGCCTGTATGTAGGTCCCTTTACATTTGGGCTGTTTCAAAGGGAATTTAAAAGAAAACATGTGGTGAGTAGAAAGTGTACATACCTAAATAGCTCAGACGTTTACTATCTAAATAACGGGCCGTTAGGCTAAACAAATACCAAGGCAAACCAAGCAGTCCTAAACCACCCCCATGTTTTCAAAGACACATACTGCCTCTCACCCCTTGTGTTTACAGTCCAGTTGAGTGTGTCTAAATGCAAACTAGAGATCAATGGCAACCTACTCACTACAAAGTACACTACCTTTAAACCAGAGCCTTATGGACCCAAATGAAACTATTATAAAATAAGAGCAGATGCCGTTCTGAAATGAGACACCTCCTAACAGTGCTATCAGTCAATGGGTGGATCTTTGAGGAGAAGTTGGAAGCCAAACCGTCAGACCTACACAGACTGTGTGCGTGTCTACAGTACCTGCACTGTAGATGTACATATCTGCGAGCGCAGCGTGTAGACAGTGTCCTGGCACCACCCATGTGCTTCTGGAGGTGCAGTGGCCTGCCTGCTGACTCTGAAAACGGTACATTTCGGTGGAATTATCCAAGCCTGTTATTAGGCAGAATGGCATGATCATGCTGTTAAACCATTAAGACCAGGCCACAGAGGCATTGCCAAGAGCAGCAATACCATGAATACACACAGGCACAGAGAGAGGGGCCGCATTGTGTTTTGGGCAGTACAGTACGCGTGTGTGTGTGTCTGTGTGTGTGTGTATGTGTGTGCGGGTGAGTACGTGCGCGTATACAAGACCATCCAGCGACCCACGACACACAAGTTCAGCATCCATCTGAAACAGCCTCAATACACGTCATTTCCTCCCACCGCTCGCATGTCCTCCATTTAGAAAACCGCAGACCTGAGAGGCATGCAGAGCTTTGGGTTCAGCATTCACTACAACGCAGCACTTTCACAGAGATGTGGCAATGTCAGAGATATGGAAGGATGCACTTGTGACGCAAGCAGGCCGAGAGACGCACAGAGGCTACTGGCTGGGTTTGAGGAGGAGGAAAGCCATGGCCGCTAGCAAAACCACCGCATTAGATGTCAGTGACTGCATTTAGCCGGCATTTCCCCCTCACACGTCCAGAGAAGCCGTGTCAGACGTGGTGAGTAGGTCTATGGTAAACACGTCCATCACACATAGACTTGAAGGTTCCAGCCAGCCTCTCCTTGCTGGTAACGGCATTTACTGTAATGACCAAGTAAAAAAAACAGGGTCTGACTGGAGCCCCTAGTCAAACTAGGCAATAATCGGGTCTCCAGAGTAAGTATAACAGCAGCATTGTGTTCACGTGTTTCTGTGAGACTGAATGTATGTTTGAGTTTATTTCTTTTCACAGTTTGAACACTGTCTCGTTGTCTTTATGAATCCAAACGTGCATTGTTGAAAGTCTTGAGAAGAATGTTTTTGGACTTTGGAAACTACCTTTGAATTTAGACCAGAACAAAGATGTTTTTTTTTCTTTTTGCTTTAGCAGAGCTGGTTTTAACAACAGCAGCCTCTAGCTCCAAGCCAAGCCTTGAGAACCTGTTAAAGGAATGAGAAAGAGCTCTTTAATTCCTCCATCTGAGATGGACTTGGCAAGTAGAGTGGAATACCGCGGCAGAGAAGCATGCATGGCCTGGATTAATTATTGCAATATCTGTAGCAAAGCAGGACATGTTTGCCGCACACTTCATTTGATTTTATAACCCTGTGTCTCAAGAGGTGTGTAACAGAGTTTACCACTGTTAAGGGAAATCTGCACAGTTGCTGAATGTCTGCAGTCAGTGATTTCACTTTAACTCGGGGCGATGGCTGCCTCTGCCAAGATTTCACTGTTGCTAGGGTGGAGAAACCCTCTTTTAAAAACACAGAAAGTAATCCTCTTTAACTGTTAGTGTGTTTGTGCTTTTAAATGAGTATGTTTACGGGTGCAAGTATGTGTTTTCATGCATCCTGTATAAAGAAGTGCTGCCTTTCACTGCCCTTCATTTGCGATTTCTATGAACCAACATATGTCATTTTTTTAAGATGAAGATACCATGGATCATTTAGCAGTGTGAATTGGATACAGGTATGTATGTAATATAGATATATTTTATATTACATTGAAATTGTCCTTTACTGTTATTGTGCACTGTAACAAGTTTGAAAATGCATGTGTAAAATGGCCTGACAGATATTAGATGTATTTTTTGTCTGGCGTCAGTGGGGTTCCATTACCAATTTCACAAATGCCTAAAGCTCCAGGACATAGTGTACATAGACAGCGTTGAAATTGTAATCGTTTCTAGGTCAAATTGTTGGGGATGTTTCCATAAATTTTGTCTTTTCTGGAACCTTCTGCCCTGATAAAACACAGCAAACAAGACATTCTATACAATGCAATACATAAATGCCTAATATCAGAGGATTCACAACAGTCAGATGGACATATTTAAAAAAAAAAATATATATATTTATTTCACAAACGCACACAGATCTATCTGAAGCAAAATATAATGCCACTGCTATGTCTCGCAGATGAGACAGGCGTCTTGAGGGAGTTGTTAACAAGGTGTCCGTACGGTTGCTTGTGCAGTCGTGTGAAGGTCGGTGATGCAGCAGAGTCGGTAAGATTGTTAGAGAATGACTGAGTATAGGGAGAAAGAATGAGTGTTGGGAAAGGAGTTCCATCCCTAAGGCCAGGGTTAGTCAGCCCCACAACAGACACTCACCCACCCGCCTGGACAAACAGCTGCTCAGGATGTCTGGAGGAAGAGCGAGAGAGGGACGGACAGTGAGAGACAGACAATGTGAGAGAGAAACAGAAATAGAGAGAGAACGTGAGAATGGAAGCCATCTTTCCCCCAACAGAGCAGCCCCAGAGACGGGCCCCAGCCTGGGGGAAGAGAGCAATAAATCCTGGTCCTTAGACCCACACGGGTTTGTTCAGGTGGCCCACTCCATCACCCTTGGTTCCTCCTGGCTGTCTGCCCCCCCTACTCCAGACTCAGTCCTAGACAAACGTCTCCAAACGATAAAAACCTCTCAGAGAGAAAATGTGTCTGATGGAAGGAATGGATTGCTTGTCATACCGGTTTCTTCTTATCTGCAGGGAAGTTTCATAGGTGAAAGAAGTGACATGCGCTCTGAAACATTTGGACATTTTAGTGTTTTTAAGCAGACCATTTTTTAGGATTCCTTTGATTTCTGTTTGAGTTTTTCCTTGTTTTCCTTAATGAACTTAGTGATCTGTCGAATCTTTTGAGTTCAAGTGGGGATATTTGAGTGCATTGGGTCCAGAGACTTGTCCCCCTAAAGACATTATTCCACCGGCTGTGACCTGGTGGGTGGACTGACAGACTGACAGACTGACAGACTAACAGACTGACAGACTGACAGAGGCAGACATTGTTGAGGTGTTTGGAGGCTTGAAAGGACACAGAGCCAATAGAAAATGAAAACTTACGTGTACAATGATACAGCATGTCACAAACGTTCTTCATGTGAATCCAGGTTAAAAACACTGAAACACACACACACACACACACACACACACACACACACACACACACACAAACACACACACAGTAAAACATGTTCCATAACCGGAGTAGAGAGTCTTATACATGCAATACTTTGTAACTTTGTGTCTCCTTTTTGTTTGAGTTCCCGGGCCATGCGGACCTGATTCATTTGTTTTCTTGCTGTGGTTTGACAGTGTCACTAGGGATTTCTTTTTGAAAACCTCCAGAGGGAGGATACTGTTTTGCTGAATGTGAAACATTTCAAGTATCCGACGACCCCGTCTCTGTTCCGTGTTAGCAGATCGCCCCATTCATTTGGAACTGTCGTAGTGGATAAAACAGCACGTCTCAGCCTCTGCTTACTTCTCTGAAGCAGGTCACCCAAACACAACCAACCTTTGATCTCATTATGTAATTTAGAGGCTCAGGCTCTCCATCGACTCCACAAAGGTAGATCTTCACCAGCGGCGTCTGATCACACAAGGCTGGATCTTTGAATCTATTTGCATCGGTGGGAATTCTAAAACTCTGTCATGTGGATGGACACACAGGCTTTTCCATATGGGAATTGTTTGGCTGGCAGATATGTTGCGGAGAGGGTCGATGTATTGATAGAGACGATTTTATTTTAGGCAGACACTTAATACAGTACTTCCCATGGCTTTTCATTTGCCAGCATATTGCAAATGGATGGCAATTGGTAGTGAACAGAACAAAGGAAGAGTTCAGATGCCTTGGAAGGTTCAGGAACAATGACACATCCAACACTGAGGAGTTGTGTACTGTAACTTTTGTCCGCTGGAGTTGAAAGGAGTTGATCCCATATGTCAGTATGTCCTATAAGAACTGTTCACCTTCAAAAACCTGAGCATCAACAGCTGGTGATCGTTTACCATCTACTGTAACTTTCTTCCTACAAAGTGTTGACTTATAGACATTAGCTGTTGATAGCCTTTTTGTGTTTC
Source organism: Esox masquinongy (assembly GCA_016801175.1). Lineage (NCBI taxonomy): Eukaryota > Metazoa > Chordata > Actinopteri > Esociformes > Esocidae > Esox > Esox masquinongy. Next base: position 12,252 of record JACXGI010010224.1, read on the forward strand.
ATGATTAGCTTCTTAATCATGGTGATGCATAGATTGGGCTCACATTACGTTTAGTTTAGTTAAATAGGTGTTTTGTGAGCTGAAAATTGTCCAATTTGAAACAGACCCGCTCATTTTCAGTCGGGTCCACTTAAGGTAATTGAATTTGACTCCAGCATTTGTCTCCTGCATTAGTTCTCTAGCCACTATGTCATTCTCTGGGCGCACACATTCCATCTGAGCAGAAAATAAGGTATGTTGTTTGTCTCTGAAACACATTGCATGATGTACGCACACCCAAAGTCACACAAGCACACACACATAAACAGCTATGCACACATTCAGAAATAAATACACTCGCTTAATCACCACACATACAAAACTAACTAACACATTCTCTAAAACTAACTCTAACCTTTAGCCTAAAACTAACCTTTACCTTAACCTTAACTCCATAAACCGAATTTTCAGTAGTCTAAACATTTTAACTAGTCTAAACCTTAACTTCTAATACTAACCCCTAATGCCTAACCCCAAACTTAATTCTAACCCTTAACAGCTAGCCTAAAAAAAGATATATTTTGTAAGTGAGGACTGGCCATTTGTCCTCATTTCCCTGACTTACACTCTTTCTCGATTGCTTGAGCACATTTGTCAATGCAGAATTCCTGTTTTTTTGGACACAAAGGTCCAAACAAGAAAAAAAACTGTTGGCCAGAATGACAAATTTCTTTTACAAAATGAACTTAGACACTCAGAACATTATATTTTTTTCTTTCTTTTCTTTCTTTTTCTTCATACAGTTAGCACAGCAGCAGTCTATGTGGACTAAATTGTGGACTGTTTTACTTTGCTTTGACACAAAATGTATTCAGTGAATTCACATCTTTCAAAACTCATGAATAACAATACGACTGAACCTTGTCTTCTACATTTGGCCACAAATCCTCATGCACATCACACCTTTTTGTGTGTGATGTTGAGCTAAAATGGGAATCCGCTGTGATTGGTCTAATTACTTTTTTATATTTATAATCATACTCTGCATAAAAATATATTTAAACGTATCAAACTGCAATCTTTTTTCTTTAGTTATATTTTAAACTAAAAAAGTTTTGAAAACTTTGTGTAAACGTGCAAAAAGGGGTGTAGATATATAGAGTTTTGAAAATAATTCATGATGTGATCACGGAATGCCTTTTGGTAGCCACAGACAATTGCTCTCTCCTTTTCATTCCTGAATGATTCTTCTTTAGTTTTGTTTTGCTGGTGTCCTTGTCACTACTGGTAGCATTAGGCGGTACCTGCAGCCCATTCAGGTTGCACAGGTAGCCCAGCTCCACCAGAATGACACATCCATACGTGCCGTTGCAAGAATGTTTGCTGGGTCTCCCAGTACACTCTCAAGAGCATGGAAGAGATACTGTACAAGGAGACGTGCTGTTACATGAGGAGAGCTGGACAGGGCCGTAGAAGGGCATCAACCCAGCAGCAAGACTGGTACAGAATCTGCTCCTTTGTGCGAGGAGGAACAGGAGGAGCACTGCCAGAGCCCTACAAAATAACCTCCAGAGGGCTACTTGTGTGCATGCTTCTCCATGAGGGTGGCATGAGGGCCCGACATCCTCTAGTGGGACCTGTGCTCACAGCCCGGCACCGTGCAGCTCAATTGGCATTCACCAGAGAACACTAAAATAGGCAGGTTAACAGTGAGCACATTTGACAGATGTGAAAGTGTCTAGAGACACCGTGGTGAACGTTATGCTGCCTGCAACATCATCAGGCATGACCTGTGTGGCGTGGGTCAGTGATGGTTTGGTGAGGCATATCCTTGGAGGGTCGCACAGACCTCCACGTGCTAGCCAACGGTACCTTGACTGCTGTTAGGTCCCGGGACGAAATCCTCAGACCCATCGTCAGACCTATCTCTGGTGCAGTGGGTCCTGGGTTCCTCTGGGTGCAGGACAATGCCCAGCCTCAAAATCGCCCATTGCCAAAATCCAGCCCTCAATCGGTTGGAGATTTTGGTTTCCATTGACCGTTGCTACATAATTTTGTTGTCAATGAATTACACAATGTACAGTAAAGATTTTGATCTTTAGTATATTTCCTTCATCGAGACCCGATGTGTGATTTAAGTGTTCCCTTAATTTTTTTGAGCAGTGTATATATATCTAGGCCATTTGTTGATACTGTAATATTAGTGTATACCATAAAAGACACGTAAACATAATACAGCATCACAGCATGGGCTTTTTACTAAATGTATTTTACCAAAAGACGACCATTGCAAATTGTCACAGAAGAGCGTGATTATAAAGAAAACATTGTAAATTTTTCATTTTGTCTTTTGCAAATGCTTTATATAATGACTTTGTGTCAGAGTGACCAAATGTTTTAATTTAGTTTGACATGATTTACTCAACTGAGTTTTATGGTTTTAGTTGTGATGTGTACTCTTTTGCAAAAATGTGCTTAGCATTAACATGTGTGTGAAGGCAATGAGAAGTGACTAACGGTTTTCCAAACAAAGAACTCTGCTGCACTCATGGTTACAATGGAGATCAACTTGTCCCCAGTTTCATTAAAAGTATCTTACCAATCAAGAGAAACTGTTGCTTGATGCATTGCATTCTCTGTATATCCAACAGGAAACCTGTTAAGCCTTTGGTGTCTGGATATTAATGCTTTTCAATGTCATTCTGCAATGATCATCTTCAATCAATTTAAATGGAAAAAACAGCCTGTGCTATGATACTGCAATATGTTCATTTACCTTTTATGGTAGAAAATGTATTCAAATGATCAACAAATGGCCCATACATATAAAAGAAGGTTAACCCTGACAGGGTGTATTGATAGATTCTTATGGACCATTGTGTATTAATTGATTGGAATTCCTTTTGGCGACATGATGATGAAACTGTATCTCTTGAAGTAAGTACTTAATAGTAGTTATTCTTTGGATGGACCTGCTGCCCAGCCTCTCTCATGGAAGTATTCCTGTTTGAGCTACTCCAACATCATACACCTCTTTATTTACTCTTGCTTGATCCATTCTTACAAATAGCAGCTTATAAGAGTTTATGTATGAATAAAAATTGATTGCTGATAAACAATTGTGCAAAAAAGTGTTGTATACGTGTAGAAGAGTTTTGCATTGAGGGGTGATTATCTCAACTGAGTATTACATTTTTAGTTGAGAGTCGTTTTTACTCTTTCTCAAAAAAGTGTTTAGCAATGACATGTGTGAAAGTAATGATAAATGACTGACTTCTTTGCAAACAAAGAAAAGTGTTTCTTTCATTAGGTTAAAATGGAAATCAACTTGACCCCAGTATCATTAAAAGTATCTGAGCAATCGAGGAAATCTGTAATATATTACTATACTTGTGATATATTAGAGCTCTAGACAGACCTATAAACTTGGTAAACCGATGCCCTTGACAGAGGTAATTACCAATTCTAAAGAAGGCCAGAGATCTCGTGAACCATGTTTACGTGTTTATATGACCAGAGAGAGCATTGGACAAACACAAACACTGAAACACCCTCAAGCCCTATGTTTGTTTCAAGGCTCGTTGCCGCATCAAGTCCTCATTACTAGACAGCCTGGCTGAGGGGCTTTAAAGGATAAGAGGTAGTTAAAGTATCATTCCTGAGGGTTCATCGGTTTTCCTTATTATCTTCCAAAGTAAAACAACTGAGCTCATCTCAGAAGGTGGATAAACCTCAGCGTTGTCATCTCAACGCAGGAACCACAACACCAGTCATGCTGTGGTGTTGGTGACAGAGTCCATTAGAGCAGGGTTAACGTGTACTAACACTGGTCACACTCCAGCACCGCCGTTGTAATTAACAGTACTCTGAGGTGTACTGGCCCGCTTTATGGGACTGGAGGTAAGTGGTTAGAGTGTATAGTGGAAAGAGACCTTTTACAGGAGCCAGGGAGTGGCTCATCCCGAAAGCATTTTCAGGAGACGAACTAAAGCAGTCGTCTATTGCCAGAAAACACAAGACTGTCAACAATGATGAATGGATACTTTGCACGTCAAGACTCTCACCTTCCTCCCCTTGAGTGTGGCCTACAAGCCC
>JACXGI010010224.1:16425-28328 GCA_016801175.1 Esox masquinongy
GTGTGTCCTGTTCTGTCCTGTGTGTCCTGTTCTGTCCTGTGGGTCCTGTCCTGAATGTATCCTGTTAACAGCCCTGTGCCCACTGGCAGCTGGTAGTATTCAGGCTGTTGATGAGCCCTCCATGCGTCCCAACTCTCTTTCCTCGCCCAACTGGCTTGTTTAAGTCATTAACACAACATCACATCAAAGTCCCACTTGTCAATGCCCATGTATGTTTTCATGTCCCCACACAAACACACAACCTGTCTGGGAGGCCAACGGGGAGGGCTAGAGTGTGTTGACGCTCTCAAACAGACACCCACATTAGAGAAAGCATGCGGTGGCGTGCGGACTCCGACACAGCACACACAAACCTCCCACCCACGCCCGCATTCTCCCTGGTCGAATTCATTCCCCCAGTCATGCCTGTATAACGGGGGGAGCGGTTCATTTCATTGCCAGCAACATTGTTGGTTGTGGTGGCGACAGACAGACATGGAGGTTATGCGGGTCACAGCATGGAAGAACAGAACACGTTCAGCCAGTGTGTTTAGTGCTAGCTGTCCATAAGAGAAGATCACAGCACTGATTCAACCGCCAGGGCCCCCGCCCGATACACAGGTGTTAGGGGTTATGGGTAACTGTGTGGTGCTGGCTGGCTGGCTGGCTGGCTGGCTGTGAGGGGGATGAGGAGTGCAAAGCTACACATCTACCGCCTTCCTTCCCCTTCAGCAGTTCTGTCAAGAAAATCCAGGCAGCCGACCATCAAACGCTCGCTAACCAAACGTACCACATCAAAGACTCCAGTTCACGTGAGCACAAGCAGGTCAACTCCCGGGCACCAAGGGGAAAGGGGGTGGGGGGTTGGGGTTGTCGGGCGCGGAAGAAGAAAGGAAGGATGTGAAGGATGGATGGCAGAAGGGGATTGACCCCAAAAGGGATGATGAATGGGATTTCTAAAGCCCTTTTCCCTTCATCCTCCTTTTTTATATTTTTTTTGACCAATCCCCCCATAATTTCATGATGTCCAATTTGTGGTTTAGGTACGGCTTCATCATAGCAACTTCCTGTGGACTTGGGACAGTTGATGCAGAGATATGTACACATCCTGTGCTTTCCTGGTTCTTCTACCGCCGCTCAACCAGGAATTCTATGCAGGAATCCTTACCCGCCGGATGAGACGCACTCTCTGGCCTTTTACCTAATTTGAGCTCACAGACGCGAAGCCACCGCAAAGATTTGTTAGAGCACGACGATACAAGGCAGCCATACTCTATTTAATTACTTACCAACTGAACCAGGATGGTACATGGCAATTGCACTGCCCTTCACCTAACCCCTGGACTAATCTGAAAGCAGGATTTGAAACACGTTCTCGCAATGATGCGGCTACTGTAAGGCAATCTTTCTTTATTGCTGTATAATAAGTACAGTACATTACATCTTTTGTAACTTCCTATATGGCTATATAATATATTACATCTCATATCTCTATTTTGCTGTACAGTATATTACATATTCTTACATCCCTTTGTGGCTGTATAACATATTACATCTTATCTTCCTATCTGTCTGGATAATATTACAAAACTTTTTTTCATTTATATGCCTGCATAATAGATTTTTATCTTGTTATCTTCCTATATAGCTGCGTAATATTACAACTTATCTTCCTGTATGGTTGTATAATATATTACATCTTCAACTCCGTACCGCCGGCCCTCCTCTCTGGATCATTGGCCTGGGGAGCATCAGACCCACTGCATGCCTGACTCATAAACCTGGCTACAAAACCAGTTAGTTTCCATTCAACCGTTTTAACTCTGTTTGACTGAGCTGACCTTGCGCAATGGAACCAACAGTCCCGCAGATGTAACGTCCGACAGGCACTCAAGACTATACGAAACACATTTCGCAAAAGTTCTGATGCCTTTTCTCTGAGCCATAGTTTCATTTTTGAATTCATATTATTTTTAACCCAATTTTTCTTGTCTGCAAATGACGTAATGTCTAAATTGTCGCAATGGTTCTACAGCAGCCTCCAACCTGGTCTGCTTCTTTTCCTTTACGATGCTCACTCAACCAGGACACTGGAGGTTGAAGCGTTCCCCAGCAAAAAAAACACAGTTGAGGCGACAAGCGCCTTACCTACCCCAAAAGGGTCACTATAGCGTGACGAGACAAGCCAGTCCTCGCCAACATCCACCCGTCCAGCACTGAACTAATCTGGACCTAGTCCGTTCCTAGCTGCACCAGTCTGGGTCGCCCTATACTGGACTGCCGGGCATTGTCGGTACGTTTCGACCACGATTTGAACACCTGGCCACAATCCGTGTGAGGCAGCGACTAATTCGCCGCTCAGGGGCCCAGTAACCACTTTCTAAATATGAACTGTTCTGCCTAGCGCTTCCTCGTTTCTTTTTGTCATTTCTTTGACATCCACATTTTAGTGTTGACACAAAACGTCACTAAGTTTTAGCTCACTGCACATTTCATCGAAAGAGGTTCTGAAGCTGCGAGTACTGAACTATATTTAGCAATCTCCAAATTAAAACCAACCCTTTTCCCTTTGAAGAAATAGACGTGTGTGACACAACACACCACTAAAGAGTAGAGCCAAAACAAGGCATTGTGGGTGACCATGACTGTGAGCGTGCCATGCATGAAACCTGAGGCTGCTGCATCTGCAGGACGACATTGGCAGTGAGATGTTGCGAGGTAAGTTCATTTTCAATAGGAGATGGATGCGTAATGCATTGCAGGCTTCTGGTCGCACGCTGCCCTCCCCGGCTACCTACAGGCATCAACCATGGCTTTTCCCTGCAACAATAAACCCACTGCCAATCAGGAAAAGTTCATTTCAGACCGAAAACAAACTCACTCTGCTGTCTTTCCTGAGGCCCGGAGAGAAGCAGCAAAGACCACCCCGGAGCAACGCACAGGCACTGCTCTGGACCCCGGATCAACCTGATCCCTAACCTCTGAACCTGGGTTGGTTATTGGCCCCCTAGACAATGTCCCACCGGATCCTGGTTCCGACCCATTTCCCAGTGCCTACGGATGAGAAGCATACCTGTAGTACAATACTGCTCACTGACTGTGGTAAGAATGGGGGTCGATTGATTTTTGGTTTTTGGTTCGATTGTGCGTGTGTGTCTGTTTGAGGTGGTTGTGTGTGGGAGTGTAGGTGCACAGGCATTTAAAAAAAAGAAGTTTAAATGATGCTAACATAGCTGGTTTACAGATAGATAAAGCCTGCTCGCTCGTGCCTGATATACCCCCTCCCAATGGTGAGGGCTAGGCGAAGTCTGACCTTGGTGCTTGCCCTGTACATTAGGACAAGATATAGCTAGTTGAACTTCCTAAACCTGTAATGAGGACACAACATAGCTAGCTGACCTGCCTAACCCCGTAATGAGGACAGTGTGATTTATAGTACCTAGGTGTTAGCTACTCCCAGCGTCAGCCGGCTCCCACAGGGTCAGTTACTCTGAGGTGATCTTGACTGAGTTACCTAACGGAGATGATATTCCTCAGTCCATGGAGGCCAGATGGCTGGGTGATGGTGTAATGTACAGCGCACTGCATGTGATTATGAACAGAGTGTTGCGGGAGACGCCGTTCTCAGTCCTCCGCCCTGCGCTGAGTGCCAGACAAACACGGGCTGAGAACAACACTTACAGAAAATAGGTTGTTCTGCTTAAACGTGCGTCGTCACTGCATCAGCAGGGCTAGGTGGGCGTGTTGAATACGTTGCTGTTAATGTGTGATACGTGTCAGTGACACTGACCGTCACCTGTGAAAGACTTAAGGGAACAGCGAGCGGCGGGTCGATGTTCGTCGTGAGGAGGATCGAGGACGAGCCGGTTGGCTTCGACACACGCACCCCCATAGGAAGTGTCCAGTTGTTCTGATGCAGGAACGGTAAACAGCTACGGGCCCCTTCTAGCTCGTTCACTCTGACGGCCGACTCCGTCCGTGGTGCGCCTTCCCTCGCCGGGCTAGGTGGAAGGAGCCGACGTGCCAACGTGGGGGTGGGGTGACCACGGGTTCCTCTAATGGAAACAGGCTCCGCGTTTCATTCCTTCAAGGTGCCGCTGCAGCAACCCGATTGACGGCTCCCTCAGTCTGAGATGATTGCTCCTGCTTGACTTCATTAAAGAGGAATGTGTGTGTGTGTGTTTGTGTGTGTGTGTGTGTGTGTGTGTGCGCGCGCTGAAACGTGCTCTCCCTCCCCCCTCCATGTCGATTCAATTTTCTCCTTGCTTGCCTTCACTCGGTTTTCTTTTAATTCCTCTGTCCCAAGGAAACGGACTAAATAGACCTCCATATGACATATGAGAGTGGCTGGCACATTCCGCCCAGATGGGAGGTTCTATCAACTTAGCCCCTCTCCTTCACCGGGACCGAGCCGGGCTGAACCGGGCCACGGCACCTCATGCTGCCTCTGTGAAACCGTCTCACTCCCCTATGCTGACCCAATTTGGAGGTGGGTTATATGTATGTGATATATGAGGAGGCCTGTTGGTGGGTGTAGCGATGCAGCATACCTCTCTGAATGTTCATGAAGTGACCTTTCACCTCCTGGGCTCGGGGCTCCGAGCTGACTTTGTCTCTGCTGAGAGGGGAAATAAATCACTGGGGAGAGCAGCACGGGGAACAACACTCACCCTCTTCCTGGTGGGACGGGAGAGGAAAGAGGGGAAGTGAAGGGGTCGGAGGTGACTGCAGAGGTACTGTAGTGTGTATTTTTTTTTTTCAGCTGCTGAATCAAGGGATTCTTTCGCCACGGTCCTGGGGTACGAAATGGAGGCCAGCCCCTCTCGCTGAGCTCCGGTAGGGCAGGGAGAAAATCTGCATCGTGTTTAACTCACAGGTCTGGCGGCCTCAACACACAGAGATCATATCCCTTTCTGTGGGTTTGAGTGGAGAGCTCATTGAAGTGACCTTTCAGTCTGGAGGAAGAAAGACTTGCCTCTGGAACAAGCTCTAAGTGTTGTTACACAGACGTGCTGTGTTAGAGCGTTTCAAACGCAGGTTGCTTCAGGCGTCGACCTTTGACCTTTCTCAGCACTGCGTCAGAAACAGCTGCTGTGCACTGCCCATTATTCAGCAGGTTGTTAAAACAACACAGGAGGGCATTGTCTTTTGATTTATGCGAACTGACTTATGTTTGCTGAAATTAGCTCCGGGCCATAGAAAATACTATGAACAATAGATGTACTATTCAATATAGAGGTCTATCCTGAAGTTTTGGAAAGAGAACACAGAACTTGTCTGGTGTACATTTGATTTACAGTATTTAATGTGGCTCAGAATGGATGTGTAACAACTTGCCATAGCCTGAAAACTTTAAGATATTAGATTTGATTGAAATGTAAAACTTTCATCCTTTTTAAGTAGATTTCAAACATGGGAGACCAGTTAATCCATGCAAGTCAATCTCTGTCTTTCTCTCTCTCCCTCTAAATGAAAAGCACACACTGTCACTCTCCAAACGGGATAACTCCCTGACCACAGTGAGCACAAAGACGTAGAGAAGATGGCATTGTTGAGCCAGCATATAGATTTGGAGCAGAATGAACATTTCTTCTCCTTCTTTCATGGCCCTAAAAAATAGGTAATATTTGTAATAGATGGCTTTGACAGACGTTGAACCAATGTCCTGATTTGGACCAGAATTAACTCTTTTTAATATGTTTATTTGTGACCCTAAGAAAGACTATATTGTATTTTACAGACCTAGGCATCTACATTTACAGACCAACATCTATACTTGGATCAGAACAAAGTTTAAACTACTGAAATATATTTTAAAAATGTTTAAGCAACTTAAGTTGTTTTTTACAAATTGCATTATGGGGGAAAAAATAAATATCCTGTAAGAACTACTTAGCTGAATTTGCTTCACACATTCTATGTTTGCATTTGAAATAGTGGTCAGGTAAAATTAATCAAAACTTGTATCCAAAAAGTGTGGGTATGGATAATTAGATTAACGTTCCCTTTACCATTTTCCTTTACCATTACCAGCTTTCCCTTTAACAAAGCTATTTTCTGTAATAAATGTTGCAATACCACTGTGAGCCAAGTAAGTAGGAAGCAGAAACAGTAATTATTATTATTATTAAATCTTTATTTCAACAAGACTGATACCAAGGTCTCTTTTACAGCCGGGCCCTGTGTATATATGTTTACATAATACAGTTTGGGTAAAAACAAACAGAAAAAAACACAGAGAACAGACAAAACAAGACGCTCTATAGATAATTAAGACAATTAAATTAAAGGGATTTCAGATGTCATACACTTAAACAACGTCAGATTAGTTACCCAGGTAGGGATGACTCCAGTTGCTATTACTTTATTACCTAGGTAACCTTTTCAAGAGCAACTGAATTATATGTGGTGTACCAGTTTAAAGACTCATTTTCTGTGTTAGAATTTTTTGAGGTTTATGACAACAAAAAAATATCCTGGCTAATGTCCTGGTTGATAAAACACTAAAGTGGCTGGTAGATTTTGCATCTACTTTACACAGTGGGTGGTAGTTGGATGGTAGTTGGATGATAGTTGGAGGCACTAAGTTTTCAGCCTTTCAAAGGAAGATAGGTGATATATATGTGTATCCTTTCCATTTCTCCCTCAGCAAGGAAGCACATACTGTCCTTTACAAAGCCTGGTGCTGTTAATGATGCCATTGAACTTAAAAATTATCACATGACCAGTGGAAGCTAAAAATCCGCTTGACATCAAAGATCCACTGCCAAAGTGCTTCTCCTTTGCATTTTCAATTTGGTGAGAAACGCACTGCTGATAACCATAGTCAAAGTGCAGTATTTTCATTTTATTTGTTCAGTCAACTCCAAGCATTTATATTTGATGGATAAAAGAAAAATTTGGTCATAGATATCAGTGGTGGGTTTTGCAAAAAAGTGTGCTAATGCTGAAAATCACTGTAACAGCCGGCTATTGCGTTTCTAGGTTCAATGCATTTTAGTTCTAGTTAGTGTGTTTCTATGTTCTGTTTGAATCCCCTGTGTGTATTGCGTTCAACTGTGTCTAGTTTAGTCTTGCCACCTATGTCTGGTTTGCCCCTTATCACTACCTTATTTAGTTTCCCCAGTTCCCTGTGTCTTGGTCGTTCATTGTTTGATGCTTGCAGTTCATGTGATGTCCCTTTTCGTGCCCCAAAGCATTGCTATAAGTAGGTCTTTGTATTAAAGAACCTATGTTGAATACTACCTCTGCGCCTGTGTCCTGCCACCACATACAAACCATGACAATAACCCTACACCAAATAAAAATTATTAGCTATTTGTTTATAACACGTTCTTAGGCCATTGCTACAATCACCAACATTATGAACGTCATCAATTACCAGGAGGTTTTGGCCAAAAACCTGGTTGCAACTGCCAGGAGTGACACTGGACTGGAAGAGATCTTCCAGCAGGACATTAACGCAAAAGCAACATCCAATTCCACAACTGTTAATTGGCCATACAATATACATTGCTCTATGGCCATCTTAGTCTACAAACTCTGTTTGAATACAAGGGTCCATAAGTGCACATGAGCCATTTCAAACACCTGCTACTGTTGATAGGTTAGCAAACCCCTCAGCACCAACAGCACCAGAGCTCCTTTCATCAGAAAAATGCAGTGAATTTGCCTCCTTTTTCAAGGATGAAATTCATGGGATTAGACAAGCAATTAAAAACACTACAAGAATAAAAACAGTGCCACCGCTACATTCGCATAAAAGGGATTTGGTAGGCAGGACACAGTTTAATGCAATTCACAATATACCACTTATGGAAACGATATAACATCTTAAGCTTTCCAGCTGTTGCCTTGATGCTATGCCTACAAACTTTTATAAAAGATGTTTTTAGCTGCTTGGTGATAGATCTACTGCAAATAGTTAACAGCTCCCTCTTACCTGGCAATTTTCCAAAGGCCCTGAAAATAGCAGTCATTAAACCTCTGTTACAAAAGCGTAGCTTAGACCCTTGTGTAGTCAGCAACTACAGACCTATTTCAAATCTAGCCTTTATAGGTAAAATCATGAAAAAAGTTGTTCTTAAACAAATAAGCAATTTCTTGAAGTTAAATGGTTACTTTGACAGTTACCAAATCAGGATTTCCGACCCACCACAGCACTGAAACTGCTCTTATTAAAGTTTTAAACGACATTCATCTAAACACTAATTCTGGTAAAATATCAATCTTAGTGTTAGTGGACCTTAGTGTAGCGTTCGACACAGTTTACCACACAATACTGCTAGACAGACTGGAAAACTGGGTTGGCCTCAGTGACACTGTTCTAAACTGGTTCAATTTACAAGACAGGGAATACTATGTCTCCATAGGCAACTATGTGTCAGAGAGATTTTGCATGACATGTGGAGTTTCGCAAGGCTCAATTCTGGGGCCTCTTTTATTTAACATTTGTATGCTACCGTTAGCCCAAATCATGCAAAGCAACAAAATTGCTTATCATAATTGTGCCTGATGACACCCAAATTGATATAGCTCTCTCACCTAGTGACTATGGTCCCACAGACTCACACCGCCAGTGCCTTGAACAAATCAATGAATGGATGAGCCACAACTTTCTTCAACTAAATAAAGATAAAACAGAAATAATTGTCTTTGGTGCCAAAGACAAGAGACTGACAGTCACTATTTACCTTGACACCCTGTCCTTTAAGACTAATGTAATGGCCTGTTTTCAGGTCTCTCTAAACCAGAAAAGGAACCAGGCAAGCCTAGTTCAGCCAGCCCACGATTAGAAGTGATGAATGTTGTTGCCCTCACAAGATTCAAACCTGGGTCTCTGTCACGTTACGGTGAGCAGCAGCGCCACCGTTCCGTGCACTCTCAGTTCCCATCACTCATGAACACATCCCGGACTTGTTCTGTGTCACATGTCGTTAACCTTGCACACCAGGTCCCTATCACATCATTTGTAAGTGTTTAAATGTTTCCCCTCTGCTCCCCGCATTTGTGGATCATTGTTGTTGTTGTGTTTGATGTCGTCGCGTGTGTTGCTGTCACATGTAAGTTTTGTTAGAACCATTGAGTACAGTCGTTTTGCTGCTGAAGTCAGCCCTTTCTTTTGTTGTTTGGTCGTGCTTGCTATTTGTTTAATTAAAGCCAAAAACCGACCGCATTCCGCCTGCGCCTGGTTCCTTACTCCTGCAACCCCAACGTGACAGTCTCCCACATGAGAGGCTATGCCTTTAACCCCTACGCCACAGAGCTATACATTTGCCAGGTGTCGGTATAGCATCTCGACATTAGATAATTTTGTCACACATTAACATCATGCCAAGTTTGAGTATTTCGCTAGACACCATTAAGCATTGTGTTAAACTGACTAATGTGTCTTATTAAGCTTTCCTCCACCACAAATAGCATCTATGAATTGTATGGCTTTTGTCACTGGCCGTTTTAACAGCTTATTAGCCAATAATAGGCTTACTAGTATCTACTAACTTACCACTTGGTATAGTCATAAGAATTGAGCAATTGCTAGCGAGACTGAAGTTTACCCGGTCCGGCAAAAAACACTCAGAAAATTGCAGCTCGTTCAGAATGCTGCTGTCTGAGATCTAAGAAATACTAAGAAAGCTGAACAGAATTTATTTTAAGATATTACTACTTGTCTGGAAATCACTGAATTCTTTGGGAGTTTTTTTTCACCACAAGACCTGCATGGTCTTGTGGTGGACAAGAGTCTGTTAGATTAAAAAATGTCTAAAATAATGAAAAGGATAAGAGGACATGATGTGAGGCAAGTCAAATATAAATAAAGAAATGTAGCAGGTGAAGAAAAGAAGGGGAGGAAAGGACAAGGGAGCTGGGCCAAATGTGTTAAAAATGATTCAATCAGTGTACATTGAATGTTGTTATATTTTGCTGGGCCAAATTGATCTTACTTTACATCAAGTAAAATAGAATTATTGGATCTCAGGTTAGATCCAGTATAACATGTTTAGGTTAAATGTCATAGATATGATGATGAATAAAAAATATACCAGTGAATCTCCCACAGCTAGGGGCGAGTGCCAACCTGCAAAATGATAGTCATGCTGTTGCAAATCATGTTTGAAAGTATGACTATGAGGCATTCATTTTGCCATAATTAAGCAAAGGTAAAAATGACTGAAAACAATTTTTCTTGCTAAGGATAAAAAAAGGGTAAAAAAAAAAACGTCTATATTGTTTCTAAATTAGAATTTAGATTTTTGCAAAGCTGTAAATGTAAAACAGACTCAAATAAAAAACATATAAGATGTCTAATATGTTACCTCTATTGGCTCAGCGAAGTGTGTGGTGGTGGATTGGGTTTTTTAACTTCAAAGTGGTAGTGTTGAGGATTGGGTTTTTTAACTTCAAAGGCATTCAAACTAATTTAGACCGAAAAAGCTTTTGTTGCGTAATGTCAAATGCATCTAGTAGTTTGCAATGAACTTCATTTAAAATACCTTATTTTATTGTGGCTTAAATGAATTTAGTTGGTGCAACTTGCAATTGTTACCCAAACTTTATACTAAAAACTTTATACTATTGTTTGTACAGCTGTTAAGGACAACTGATGTTCTCAGCTAACAGTCGTGTGCTGTCTAGTAGGGGTGTTGTTCATTTTACTGCTAGCTACACATGAGCAGTTAAGGAGTGTCATTACCATATAGTCAGAATTCGTCAGTAGAACCAGATCAAGACAGGTCTGGACTGACTAAATAGACAAATCATGCACGTCTACAATGCCGGCTGTTGCCATGTAGGAGCCCTAAGCAAAATTTCATTTGGGGCCCCCCAGGCCCGGCGCCAGGACGAAGTGACTGAGGAGGCAGTTAAAAATTGAGAGGGGGCTAATCTTTTTTTGCTGTTTTTTATAGGGTGTTAACCCTTTGACACATACGATTACACCAGTGTGATCAGGCTAGAGTGTTCCCTGAAGCGTATGATCACTGGTCAGACCGCCCTTTTATTTACTCAAACGGTGTTTATTAACTTTATTTCCACATTGTAATTGTTTGAAGATCTAGACTATGATATTAACGAGGTAGCAAGCATTCAAATCAGGACAAGAAGGGTTACTTACGTACCAACAGGCAGCCAACACTACCAATCATATTTTTCTAAAATAAATATAATATGTCTGACACAAAAACCAATGATATTAGCCACTAGAACATCTTACCATATCGTAGGAGAGCTGAAAATCATTGTGTAAGTTACTTTATCCATTTATGAACGCTGCTATGTTTTTTTACCAACCAAAGATAAAGAAAAGTGATAAGATTAGTAATTCTGAGACCGGATGATCATTTACATTTGCTTGTCTTCCGGACAGATTTTCCATCCTGGAAAAACTATGATTTGACCCTCACCAATATATCACTGTTAACATATCTATGTTATTTCAATAATATTTATAACATGCAATGAAAGCACTTGATTATAGCATGCTGATTATAGACACTTAATAGCGCGTTTTTAAGTTTCAAAAGATTGCGACCCCCGCCCATTGCCTCACAATGGTTTGATCCAGTCCTCAGCAGTGGCACATCATGCAGGGACTATACAGGTGCTGGTCATAAAATTTGAATATCATCAAAAAGTTTATTTATTTCAGTAATTCCATTCAAAAAGTGAAACTTGTACAATGTATACATTCATTCCACACAGACTGATATATTTGAAGTGTTTATTTCTTTTCATTTTGATGATTATAACTGACAACTAATGAAAACCCCAAATTCAGTATCTCAGAAAATTAGAATATTGTGAAAAGGTTCAATATTGAAGACACCTGGTGCCACACTCTAATCAGCTAATTAACTCAAAACACCTGCAAAGGCCTTTAAATGGTCTCTCAGTCTAGTTCTGTAGGCTACACAATCATGGGGAAG
>JACXGI010010225.1:9552-28223 GCA_016801175.1 Esox masquinongy
ACACCCTCTTATAACTGGGGATGTGGCTGTGTTCAGAATTAACCAATCACATTCAAACTCATGTTAAATAGAAGTCATTACACACCTGCCATCATTTAAAGTGACTCTGATTAATCACAAATAAAGTTCAGCTGTTCTAGTAGGATTTTCCTGACATTTTCTTAGTTGCATCTCAGAGCAAAGCCATGGTCCGCAGAGAATTTCCAAAGCACCAGAGGGATCTCATTGTTGAAAGATATCAGACAGGAGAAGTATAAAAGAATTTCCAAAGCATTAGATATACCATGGAACAAAGTGAAGACAGTCATCATCAAGTGGAGAAAATATGGCACAACAGAGACATTACCAAGAACTGGACGTCCCTCCAAAATTGATGAAAAAACGAGAAGAAAACTGGTCAGGGAGGCTTCCAAGAGGTCTACAGCAACATTAAAGGAAATGCAGGAATTTCTGGCAAGTACTGGCTGTGTGCTACATGTGACAACAATCTCCTGTATTCTTCATATGAATGGGCTATGGGGTAGGGTGGCAAGACGGAAGCCTTTTCTTACAAAGAAAAACATCCAAGCCCGGCTGAAGTTTGCAAAAACAAACATCAAATTCCCCAAAAGCACATGGGAAAATGTGTTATGGTCTGATGAAACCAAGGTTGAACTTTTTCGCCATAATTCCAAAATGTATGTTTGGCGTAAAAACAACACTGCACTTCACCCAAAGAACACCATACCCACAGTGAAGCATGGTGGTGGCAGCATCATGCTTTGGGGCTGTTTTTCTTCAGCTGGAACCGGGGCCTTAGTCCGGGTGGAGGGAATTATGAACAGTTCCAAATACCAGACAATTTTGGCACAAAACCTTCAGGCATCCGTTAGAAAGGTGAAGATGAAGAGGAAGTTCACCTTTCAGCACGACAACGACCCAAAGCACACATCCAAATCCACAAAAGCATGGCTTCACCAGAAGAAGATTAACGTTTTGGAATGGCCCAGTCAGAGCCCAGACCTGAATCTAATTGAACATCTGTGGGGTGATCTGAAGAGGGCTGTGCACAGGAGATGTCCTCACAATCTGACAGATTTGGAGCACTTTTCCAAAGAAGAGTGGGCAAATATTGCCACGTCAAGATGTGCCATGCTAATAGACTCCTACCCAAAATGACTGAGTGCTGTAATAAAATGAAAAGGTGCTTCAACAAAGTATTAGTTTAAGGGTGTGCACTATTATGCATCCAGGTTATTGTGAGTTTTTTTTATTTTTCCCCCTCAAAGATTTCAGTTTGTTTTTCAATTGAATTGTTCACGTTATAGGTCACATTAAAGGTGGAAAAAGTTCTGACATGATTTATCTTTGTCTCATTCTTTTACATCACAAGAACCTGGCATTTTCACAGGGGTGTGTAGACTTTTTATATCCACTGTATATCTCACCAACATTGAATAGGTTTTTTTATTCAGGAGCATATTTTCATTCAAGAAAGAGAGGGGCACCATTTCCGCAAGGCACTGGCGAAATCTGTGCCCCTCTTTCAATTAAAATAGAAAGTACCTAAATTGACCAAATATATAGACATATTGATCCTCTCCCTCACCAACACATTGAATGGGTTTAATTCAATGTGGATAACGTCTTCATTAATGAGGGGGATACCATTTCTGCCAGGCACCAGCGAAATCTGTGTCCCCATGTCAATCAAATTACATAGTACCTAAATTGACCAAAGTCATAGAGTTAATTATCTTCTCCCTCACCATCCTTTGTAATAGGTTTTATTGAATGTGGATAATATCTTCATTCATTAAAGAGGTGGACACCATTTCCGCCAGGCACCAGCGAAATATGTGTCCCCCTGTCAATCAAAATGCATAGCACCTAAATTTTCCAAATTTCTTGCAGATATTGATTCTCTACCTTACCAACATATTCAATGTGTTTAATTCACTCCGGATAATATTTTCATTAATTAAAGAGGAGGACACCATTTCCGCCAAGCACAGGCAAAATCTGTGCCCCAGTGTCAATCAAATTACATAGTACCTAAATTTACCAAAGACAGAGTTAATTATCCTCTCCCTCACCATCATATATAATATATGGATAATATCTTCGTTCGTTAAAGAGGGGGACACCATTTCCGCCAGGCACCAGCGAAATCTTTGTCCCCCTGTCAATCAAAATACAGAGCACCTACATTTTCCAAATCTCTTACAGATATTGATTCTCTACCTTACCAACACATTCAATGTCTTTAACTCATTCTGGATAATATTTTCATTAATTAAAGAGAGGGACACCATTTCCGCCAGGCACCGGCAAAACCTGTGTCCCTCTGTCAATCAAAATACATAGTGCCTGGCGAAATGATGCCCCCCTCATTAATAAATGTATTATATACTCCAGATTAAATTAAACACACTTATTCGCTCCACTATCATATTTTCTTGTGGCATCATGAGACATGTATCAAGTTTTTTATTTTGAACTGACACATAGAGTAAACTGACACAAATCCTGCGAGATGTGATAGCCCATAGCTAGCTACTTTAATAACGTAAAGTAATGTATAGCTAGCTAATGTATGGGCATACAGGCCCAAACAACCTAAAATGCGACTTAAAATCCCACAGAAAATTTTAATTTAGCCGGATCAACCTGATATTACATGATGTCTGGTGTGGCACGCAAATTGATTTTCACCATACGCAACTTGTCTTGTACTTCTCCAATTCAAATCTGTGCAGATGCAGCGCATTTTAATAGCCGATATGTCTAAAACCCTGTCAGTCAAAATTGGTTTATATATTTTTTTTAAAAAATATGTTTTAAGTAATTCACACTTCAAAAGTGTTTATTATTATACATCAATCCATGCTAAAGCAACATCAAAAAGTTTCATCTAAAAATTAAACAATGCAAAATTTTTATTCAACCATGTTTTTATTGGTTGATGGGCCTGAATATGACAGGCCTGATTATGACGTAATTCCAGAATGATGTCACGATATCCAACAATTAAAACTACACCATATTAAACTGCTAACCTCCATTCAACCGCAAACCGAAATTGTATCCAAACTTCAACGGAGAGATGCAAAAAAATGACAACGTGAGTAATTGTATTCCTCTTTTAAAGCTTACTTAAATATAGATTTGAATTCTGAATTACATTAATTATACAATTTATACATACTGATTTGAAAATAATACAACTTGTCTCATGAATTTAGTTAATCTGCATGGCCCATTCATTACCAGAATGTTTAGTTTTAAATTAATGTGTTAATGTAAGCAAACACTGCAAAGCATGGTTTAAACATGGTACATTTGGTAACATAAGACCTAAACATAAATGTCAGCTTTGTCATTGTTTCCATTAAGAATTGAGTCCTTAAATGAACGTACTCTCCACACATTTCAGGTCACAGCTGAAGATAAGTTTTCCAGCCGAACAGATGGTGAGACAAACCAAGACCTATAAACAGCATTTAGAGAGAAAGAGGCTGGCTGGTATGTCGGTAAAGACGTTGGGCAGCAATGAGTTCAGTAATGGTCAGAGCTAATTTCAGAAGGCTGTGAGAAGTCCAAACCTGACTCAACTGTCCCAGAGTGCTGTTCTGCATGTAGAGGACAATGCAAAAGCCAGTCAGGTGTCCTCCTACCTTCCCTGGCAGCAGCTGAAGGAACGTTTTCTTGCAGAGAAGGTGAGCCAGCCCAAGACATCTAAAGCGGTTTCCAGGATCTGGGCTTCCAATGACCCCAGGTCAATCCCACAGAAGAAGCAGGGTAAAAAAAAAAGAGTCCCACAGGGGAGCTGGATGAGGCGTCTGGGGTCAGTAAATGCAAAAGAGCCATGGAGAAGAACATCTCCGATGTGACCCTGCTCAAGACTGATCCATCCACTGGAAATACGACAATTACAAACAATAGGTAAAGATTATTACAACCATAGCATATTATAGAACTTGTATGATTTGTATATGTTAGTTAAAATGATTACATTTTATATGGCGTAATGTAATATCAAATTACTATATTGTGTGAAACATTTAATTAGTATTCTATTAATTTTATTTCTACAATTTACAAATATATTTTTTCTCATGATAGGCAGTTTTTGTGAGTTCAAATGGTGATGGCAACTTATATTGAAAAATCACATTTTGCATGGAAATTATTTTCTGCATGGTTTATGCATAATTTGCTGTAATTTTGTACTGTCGCAAAAAGGGAGTGTGTTCCCATATTGTGTCATGATACATGAGTTTGTCTCAACACAGTATGGACCAGGTGATGAACAAGGATGTGTGTGTGTGTGTGTGTGTGTGTGTGTGTGTGTGTGTGTGTGTCCTGACTGACAGAGCTGGAGCACCTCGTCCCCTGGAGTTTAAGAACAGAATTAGCGTTTGGGGCCACTCTCGGCAATGTCAACCTCAGACGACTTCACCAGCCAGACACCTCAGCGCCCCTTTGGCTAAGTACCTAGCCTCCACCATCACCATCACACCGAGGGCCATTGACATCTAGCAAAAGGGCGCTACAGCTGACCTTATGAACTTCCTAAACACGCCTGATGAGAAGCTGTCATTGCAGCTCTGGGACTTAGGGGAGGATGCAGGAGACCAGCGCTACAAAGCCCACTGGCAGTTCTCCACCCAGCATGGCCATATGCTGATGGACGGCACATGGCTCCAGAACGATGAGAACTGGTGATGAGACACCCTCAAATCTCCCAAATGCTTCCTCTGTAGACTCTAATCCAGTACAGAGGAAACACTGCTGATATTCCCTGACATTCATTTGCATCCTCATCACTCATGTTTGGGGTCAAGTCCATTTCATTTCTAGCAATTCCGGACGTTAACTGAAATTTAAATTTACTGAAGAAAGGAGGACATGGAGATCATCAGTTTTAAATAAAGTTCAGTTGAATTGACTGAATTGGAAAGGAATTGATCCCACACATGGAACAAGTACACACACACACACACACACACAAAACGAGGACCCTGTAGAATTGCAGCATTCAAAATACACTTATTCATCACTATTTTCTGTCTATCTTGTGTCTTTATTTAACATTTTATATCCTGCTTTAACTACAAAAATCTGAGAATTCTAAAAACATGTCCTGGCTAAATTTCCAGTCTGGCCCTCATAGCATTGTGGCCACATTATCATGTCCAGTTTCCAAATAGCTCATTTAAGAATGTGAGAATCTGGATTGAGCCAACTAAATTACTAAAATGTGAAAATGTAGAAGGTAGAATCAAGCTGTGTCAATACCTTAACTGTCCAGAATGTCAAGAACTGGTATGATTACGTTTTCTATTGCATATCTACATCCCTCCCCACCAACCCCATGCATTGCTTTTTTTAAACTAATGCTTGCAATTTTTATTGTTCTTTTTTTCACTTCTAGCACAGACTTTGCTTTGAGGGCAACTAAACTTGAGTAAGGCAGGGGTGTCCAAACAGTTCCACGGAGGGCCGAGTGTCTGCAGGTTTTCACTCTCACCTTGTACTTGATTGACTAATTAGGTTACTAATTGGTTAGTTTCTACCCTCACCTGGTTGTTTAGGTGTGAACTGGGAACTTTATAGGAAAAACCAAAAACCCGCAGACACTCGGCCCTCCCTTGAACTGTTTGGACACCCCTGGAGTAAGGTATATCCACAGTACTGCACCTGAGCTGTTTTTGTCCAACCTAGCGATCTTAACATTACAGCTAATGTTGTAATGTTAAGATAACAGAACCTTTGGTGCACAGGTCATTTTCCCATAAGGATGTTCTGCAGGCTTGTTTACATTGTGTTTTGGGAAATTCAATCAGGATTTTTCTTGTCTCTCTTTCAGCAATTCCTTGGATTCATACTACATAACATTTCTTGGTTGTGTGCAGTAGATAGTGCGTGCTTAAACTGTTCTTCAGATCAGCTTGTAGTTCTAATGCAGTGTTGCAAGATGCTTTTTCAACAATTTAACCCAAATTATAATTACATAAGGTTGAGTATGTTATTGTGGCCCAGTCCTGGGCGGTTTATCACAGTTCCATGGGCTGCAAATCTCTTGATTCTCAAGTTTCAAGGTTTATTTGTCAAATACACTGACCAACACAGCGTCATCCTGCACAATGAAATTCTTGTGACATGGCATCGACAACTATGTAGTGAGAGTTAAGAAGAATATATAAGCAAAAATATAGCCAGACAAAAAAAATAAAATAAAGCAACAATATACAGTTAGGTCCAGAAATAATTGGACACTGACACAAGTTTTGTTATTTTGGCTATTTTGTTATTTTTAATATATTTTGTTCCCCAAAATATATTCAAGTTACAGTTAAATAATGAGAAAGTGCTTAAATGGGCTTAAAGTGCAGTCTGACTGCTTTAATTTAAGGGTATTCACATCCAAATTGGAGGAAGGATTTAGGAATTACAGCTCTTTAATATGTAGCCCCTTATTTTTCAAGGGACCAACAGTAATTGGCATTTGACTCAAAAGCTGTTTCATGGACAGGTGTGGGCTATTCCTTTGTTATTTCTTCATCAATTAAGCAGGTAAAAGATCTGGAGTTAATTCCAGAGGGGTATACTACGAAGCGAGGTAACTGGCTTATCGAGGTAACTTGGTGACGTCGGGTGTAACTTCCCGATTAACCCATACTACGAAAGGCGAATACGTTTTACCCGGGGTATGCTTTCATGGCAATTTACGCTGCACCTCTAAAATTGGTTAACTCAATGTTACCCAACGTAAGCACCGCCCTTCCGCCCACAAAAAGACCGGCACATTTGGAAGACCCAATCGACATTGCCGCACGGATTGTGAGAGGCTCACTCCGCAGAGCGAGCGTGTTTAAAGAACGTGTAACTCCGATGGTGTTTTCTAATAAAGATATTGGTTCACATCTGAGGGAATTCGGTATCTTTGCCGGCTTCTAGGGCCAGACGTCTCCAATGCCACTCCCCGGAGTAATGCGCTCATGTTGAGCAGTGTCGTGCTTTGCGACATTTTGCCAGTGGACATTTCATGTATTCCATCCGTAATGCTGAACATTTGAGCAAGAATACCTTAGGCTATGCCGTGCAGTTCGCAAGGTGGTAGCTCACACTAAACTGCTTGGTGCATCTGTTATGTTCCCTGGCCATTTAACAAGGATTTAAGATGGCACATATAACACATGAAATCAGAGGAATGTAATCACCTTGTTATACACCTAATATATTCAACTATTCATTTTAGTTTTTGCTTAATGCTGTTTTGACCAAAAATAGTACATTGATTATTGACAATTACATCTTGTCCACTCAAGGGCAAAAGTATGGAGCCAAATTGAGCTCAAATGTATTGACCGTAAGAAAAGAAAAACGTTACTGAAATATTTCATAGTATGAAAAAACTACATTCAATCGTATGAAAAAATAGATACAAGCGTGAAAAAAGTGTATGCTAAAATCATTAAATGGATTTTCGCGTCCGATCTTAAAACGTCTTCGTTCAAACACGTTTTTTCCACGTTCGCTTCTTCTTACGATTACAATTGAATTTACGATTGAATTTAGTTTTGTCATACTATGAAATATTTCAGTTACGTTTTTCTTTTCTTACAGTCAATACATTTGAGCTCAATTTGGCTCCATACAAGAGCCTGCAAAAACATATAAATCAGGCAGTCGGTCTATTAAGTGCCTTGGCCGCGAAACAAGTAAAAAACGTAAAATAAAAAGGCCCAAACCCACAATAGTGCGCAACATATTTCAGCGTCGTCAAGGTAACATAATAAAGTCGCAAAGTGCTGTCCCATTACCATTTATAGCATTTAGAGCCCTTGCAGCCTCTTGCACTCAATCACTTACCAGGTGACGTCAGTTAAATCTGTGGGGTTTAGGGGGGACATTGGGATTGGATCGAAATTTCAACCCGTTCTAATCCATGGGATAGGGCCGTGGTTTGCATCGTCTAATACCACGTGATTTATGACGTGCGAAGCCTTGTTTAATCACGTGCTCTTTCCAAAGCCTCTTTAGAAAATGCAGGCTTCTATGGTTGTTCGGTGCCTGAGACTTTTGAACAGCAACCTCTACTGGTCACCGTATTTAGTAATTTATTTAAAGTTGTAAGCGTTGTAAATTCAGCAATGGCCTAATTGGTGGTGTTGCTGACGTCCAATTTATTACTTGTTGTGGTGCGAGATCGAATCCAGATCATGTTTAACTTTTTGAGTAAACAATACTGTTTATTGTATTGTATAATTGTTTTATGTTGTGTATCTTATGACACTTGTCTTATTAATAAAAAACACTAGAACGGATGCAGAGTTGAAAAGTGCTAGCTGGAAAGGCAAGAACACGGGACACGAACCGGGCATTACAAGAAGCGCTTGCCTAACCACCGCGCTACCAAGTCGTGTTGGATAATGTGGGAAAGACGTCTATGATCATGCAACATTGGATATTTATTCCTGACCAACAAGTGACACCACTGTGCAGTGAGTTTCAAAGCTTCGAGAAATCTAACCGATATTCGAACCATTTTGATGAAAGCCTCAAACGCCCATTACTAAGTGTAACCTCTTAGAAACGTAAATATTACAAAGTTATTATAATCATTTGGTGAATCCTGTAGCACCAACAGGACAAATCTACCAACTGTCAAAGGACAAAACATAAAACATCTCTGTCACGGTTGAGGAGGCAGGACACAGGCACTGCGTAGAGGGAAAACACCCCTTTTAATGTTTCTCTTTCCAAACTGAACTGAAAACAACAAAAGGCGAGTCAAACCGCAAAACTGAAGCACATAGCAAATAATGACTGACAAAACTAAGGGGGAAAACAAGGGCAACTTAAAAAGGATGTCCAATCAGAGGCAATAGGGAGCAGCTGCCTCTGATTGGGGATAATTAAACATAAGCGCGCAGAGATGCCAAGAGGCACCTCTGCAGTCAGGCCCTGACTGTGGCCTCCAGGCACATAGAGATGCCTAGAGGCACCCCAGCCAGGACCTGACAATCTCTGATGTCCTGTTGCACCAACAAAGGCTGAAAAACATTATGATCTGTAGAGATTTGGTTGTTATTTTGTTGTACATGAGAACAGTTTCATTTGAAACGTCATATTGTTAAGCATATATATGATATATGATAACCAAACCCTGCATGAAATTAGTACCAAGAAAGTAAATCAAGCCTGGATGACTGATATGGGAAATTGTGTTAATGCTGCCACAAAGTCTGGAGACATGCACTATGGAAATACATTCATTATCGCCTATATCCGTTTTTGTCACATTTATTCTATTACCCATATGATAATAGTGAATACTTTAATATTACAGTATGTAAAATTAAAATATGTACTGTATTTAAACTAGTCAATTTGGGTTGTGAAGTTAATCTTTACGGCAATAGCTCAGTAATCCCACAACTCTAACCAGTAGTCTACCTGCCACCTCTCATTGGAATACATCAGGAAGTACCAGTGATGTCATGACATGGTTGGCGGTGATTGACCTTCCATCTCCATTCTCATCTGTCTGTTTTTGTTTTTCCAATCTGTTCTCTTAATGTTCTCTTCAAAATGTGTATTGTGTTTCACACAATACATATTTTCAGGAGATTATGGGGCCAGGTCTAAGGTTGGGAATCTGGGATTGGCCCAAAACCATTTCTGAATCATCTCTGAATGTTGGGACATCATCCCACACAATTTAATTGAGGAACTCAATGAGGTGTGCAGGCTCAGCATTGTAAGACCCAAGAAGGGCCTTATGTCCTACGACCCCATCTTGGGATATGGCTTACACACAGGAATATATTTCCATCACGTTGTCCAGGCCCATGGACAGTTGTATATTGGCCAAGAATATTACATCATCACTTTGTCGAGTTTTGGCCAGATTGAAGCCTGCTTTATCAACTAAAATGTACTTGTGACAGTTCACTGCAGCTTAGTTTGTAGTTTTGACTCTGACAAAAAGCTATCTGATTTACTCCTCTGCGTTGCTGCCAATCTTGTTCCGTTTTGAAAGACATTGTCAGTGTTCACATGGTTTATATGGTTATATGGTTACCAGTTGTGGTAACAACAATGGATGACAACCATGTCCTGTATTTGACAGTATTGTTTTGTACATAGGCATTGCAGTGGCCTTATGTGGCTCACACCACCAACACCAAGGTTGTGGGTTTGAATCCTACTGAGGTCACATACAAATCTATGGCCTTAGGGTGGTGATTCTGTACTTTTCGGTACATATTGCGCAAAACAGTGTAAAATACCTATTTTACCTATTTGTACTGTTTGTGATAAAATTGTTAAAAGCTTGCAAAATATATCTTCCTCCGGGAATGTTTCTATGTGAAGCTTGACAAGAAAAAGATACCATTCGAGGGATGAGCTGACCTAATGTGTGTTTGGCAAGTTTGTTTTCAGAAGTGCTGTTTAATAATTTGTCCAGTAGGTGGCAGAATGGTATTGTAAGAGCATCAAACTTCATGCATGTAATGGATAGTTTGTGTGAGACATTCTGTATTTGTATAAATACATTACTGTGCAAATAGTTTAAAGACATTTATCTGAGCGGTGTGTTTATTTGTTCTGAAAAAAGATTACATAATATTGAAGTTATCACAAACAAATATAAAAACAAGTTTTGGCCAATCCTTCCTAGATGTACATTTTATGTCACTTCTCATCAAATCTTGTAGTTTGGTGCCAGGTGACTCTGCTAGATGCTGAGCAAGCACTTCACTGGATCCATCTGACCCTTAAGGAAGAGACGTTTAAGAAATGTTCATCAAATGCGGACAGCTTTTTGAGAATTTTCTTTCCATGGGAAACATATCCTTTAAGACCTTTCTCAGTTTCACAAGATATCTATTAGGTTTTGGACAACATCAGAACATTTTGTTACATTTCATTATGGCATGTATTCAACTTTTACATGTTGTTTTTTTGCAAGCAAATGAAGATGTACTGTCTAGATACAAAATTTAAGATCCATTATCAATCATTAATTCACAAAGCTTACTGCATTTTTTTATGGACTGCAAAGTGAACTTGAATCCACTAAAAACACTGTCTGTAATGCTTCTTTAACTGTTTGATAAAACTCACTAGCTATATACAGCAGTTTTAAAACATCTCTGTTAGCCGTCATTAGCTTAAGCTCAAAAAGATGTGGTAGGACACATATTTCATGTAATACAAAGGGGGCCAACAGAAATTGATTCCCCATCCTATTTCGCCCCATCATTAGTTCAAATACATCTGGAAATACGCCTCACTTTTGTCTTTAGACATGACTCAAATTATTTTGATGCACTAAATGAGATGAGAGAAACAAGTAGTATCCCTGTAACTTGTTCAGTTATTAACCTGATAGCCTGTCTATTTTATTAGTACTTCAGTACTATTCTATTAGTACTTCAGTACTTCGGTCCCAACTGTCCTCTCAATTTATGATCATCCTGTCAGTTTAGATTATCTTGACTTCAACTATTTTTGATGTTACGCAGGTGGACACCAAGCATGTTTCAGTAAGTGAACACTATAGCTAAATAAGTGAATCATGAATAATGATCAACATTGCTCCAAAATCATGAATAAACATCATGATAATCATACACCCTAGAAATTAACAAACAAAATGCTAACATCCCCTGTAATTGGTAATAGTGAGCACTTAGCATTTTATTGTCGTGCCTCTAAATGGCGTCTCACTCATTAGAATTCATGATTAATTCATGACGTTCCTTGCAGGGTTTTTTTTGCTGCTTTTGTACTTATATCAAAAGTATGCTGTGCTTTTTTTAAAATGTGTTTGTACACTCAAAAACGAATCACACCTTGTAAACCATTCATTCTTGAATTCCAAACAACTGCTTTTGCTTTTATTTGGTTCCTAAACATCTTGGACCATGAAATCATTGATTCAACCACTAAGTTTTTGATGAGATATAATGAGAACATTTTTTAAATCATCAAAATGAAACATAGTGCAATTCTCTCTGTTTAGTTATTGTAACAATCAGTTAGCCCAATCAGTTAGCCCAAGACCAAACAATGTAAGACATGTGTTTCAATCATACTTAGACTTAAAAGGTCTGAATGTGGTCTGTAATCTTGTTAATCACTTTAGGCCAAATTCTTGTTGTACCCATCACAACTGACTGAAAATAATATCCATAATTTCTATCCCATAATCAAAAGTTTGAACAATGAAGACATCTTCTACAATCACTGATGAAAAATCCCTTTCTTTTATTGCAAAATGTATTTTGTCTAATCCACTACAACTAATACTATCAGAAAGAAAAGAAAGAACTTTCAATGTATGGCACACACCACACTAATTCGCCTAAATTCTGTCTTCGGCATATGGCCATGATCTATTGTCCACGCCACAATGAATATCTTCATTTTCATGCATTGCGAGAAACATTATTTTGACATGGCAAATCCAAACCTGACATTGCCAGTTATGTCATGACATGGTTTATCCATGGGCTGAATGAGGGTGGCATGCTCATGAGGGTGGCATGCTCATGAGGGTGGCATGCTCATGGGGATGGCGGTCATAGACCTTCCACCTCCATAATGAAAAGGAGATTATGGGGCAGGTCAAGAGTCAGGAATCGGGGATTAGCCCAAAACAATTCCTGAATCACCTCTGAATAGTGGAACCTAACATTATGTCCTTCATATTTTTATTGAAGTGCAATATATTTAAATATAAATTCATTTCTAATTGAGGAGCAGACCAACAGAATTTTCTCTTCCACCACCATATAATACCGCTTTCTTATAACGCTTCTTCTGTGTAATTTGATGGAAATAATGTACTGCTAGATGTTATCAAAGCGATCTATATTGTCATCTCCTTTATAAAGACGGCACAAGAAATGCTGACGTAGCTGTTGAATGGTTTCTTGATCGATGCTTTGAGGATTTTAAATCTCCCAGAGTCTGTCCTTGCTACAATCATGCTGCTTTACTTGCAGCTGGAATATAAAAGGAAATAATGGTGCTCAATTAAAGTCTATTACTTTTGAACAGGGCTGATGGAGAATAGGGTCTGATTTAGGAAGAAGTCAATCCAATGCTTGTGTAGGTAAAGTGCTGCAGAGTTGTACATTTGGCTTTTACCTCTGTCCACACGAACAACTGTGTTTAACAAGACAACTATTTTTAGAAGGTTTATTACAGCTGTGCAGTAAGGTCACGCTGGCTAAACACCTCATTTAAATTCAATGGTATCCCACAATGCCCTGGAATACAAACAGTAAGAAACAGATGGTGTGAAACAGTTGCGTTAACACAAACGGCAATGATACTGTATAAACACACACACTCACGCACACCAAACTATAACGTTTCAAAAATGTTAGTCTAGTCAAAAGCATACAGGGAATTTTATTCATTTCATTTTTCAAATGGTGTAAATCCCCACAATATTCCACTCCTCTATGGTTGACATGTTTCAATTAAAAATCAAAATACAATGAAAAATGTTACAATACAGATGGTCAAAACTGATTTTTACGAGTAGCAATCCTACAGTTTATTCAAATAGGCTTGAAATGTTTTGAAAAGTTGGCAAGCATTATGATAAACTGCCTTAAGTACAGCACAGACACATGCATTTTAATGTTGTTATTACTCAAAGCTTAATTAAAAGCTGGCGATGAAGAGGCCACGTGGCTGTAGGTTTCCTGGCCTACCCGCTCAGGACAGAATGGAAGGTCGTCACCCCACCTCTGCCGTCCAATAAACCTGCTCCGTCTGTGGTTCCAGTACCATCTCCTTCACCTCGCCACACCTCTTCCTGTTCTCCTGCAGTCACCCATCTCTAGCCAGCAGTCTGCCCACAAACACGCGTCAACGCTAATGAGTGATATCCCACCATTCTGAGGCCCGGAGACACGAAGACCTTGGACTGGTGGTGACAAGGCTGTGAGAACACAAACACAAAGTCATACATTATTGTTAACCACCTCCACTAGAAATTAGGGGCCATTTCAAATGTTTTTTGATAGTACCGTAAAAATATTTCCACATGGTTGAACAAGATCATTTATGCTTTGAAAGGGAAACCCTGCCATACTACCTACTGTACTCAACTTACACTAAATACAAAGCTTTGTGAAGATGATATTGGGTGTTCGCCCACATTCTCCCTAATGTGACCGTCTACCCGGAGTGACATTTTACAGCAAGAGAGATGTCATAGACAAACTCTATAACACACACCTTCTACACTCAACACAAAGTAAGAAGAGTTTCATGTTTCATCATCCAACCAGGCTTAAAAGTCAGAAACCTTAATTTCACATACATTGTATCTCACACAAAGCCGGGGCTTTCCAGAAAGCATCTGTGACATGCTAAGAGGCTTAACAATGCTGTAGTCTTTAAGAACCCATGGATCTTAAAGACACATTTCCCTACATTGCTATTCCTTCCACTCTTCAGAGATAAAGGACATGGCTTATTATTCGTGTGTCAGTCCGTCATATAATTAAAATGATGCAGAGACTGAGTTCAGCTAAATCTAGTGCTTCGATAATTTACTGCATTTCTACAACATAAGACCTCTTTCTTCTTTGGATTTTGTTTCTGTAATTAGGTTTTAATGTTTTTAATCTATGGCTGTCTTGTTTTTTCTTTCAAAAAACCCTGAAGCATCTATTTTGTCTATTTTGTAATTGTGGATTTGTTTTGTGAATTCTGGTAAAACATACACTGCCCTTGAATTGGGAAAGAGAATATTTTTTTCTACTTTTTGATTCGTAATCAAACAATTACAGTATTTATCCGCTTTGGTACTGCTGTCAGTAGAATGTGGTGATTTTTCAAAACTCTTCGTACAAAACACCCAAATTGATTACACTTATAACACATTGAAATGATAGTTTGACCTAGATTCATATTTCGGTGAAATTCAATTTAACCCGAGTTGTTCTTGAAGGCCCATAGAGTCATTGTTCAAAACATGCCATTATTCACCATTAAAAACTCCATTAATTAGAACTGTGAGTCCCGATCCACTAAAGCTGCATTGCAAGCAGAAACAAACCATACCTCTCCGGAATTACGTTAATATAAGTTAAATTAGAATACCGCGATTAACTTCAGTATGAACATAAAATCGGTGGAATTATGCTAGCTATCAACAGTGCTATTGGTCCTTAATGACTCGCTATTACGTTGCTCCTTAACGTTTTGCTATTCTGTTGTTCCTTATTGTATTGTAAAAATGAAAACCCCTTCGTTACGGATAACATTTACCGTTAACGGTTTAGGTCAACATAAGGTTAAGGTTGGGTATGATAGTACTGATGTTAGGGTTAGGAATAAAATTAGGGTTAGGTTAGGGTTAAGGTTAGGCATCACAGTACAGAGGTTAGGGTTAGGATGGAGGTTAAGGTTAAAAAAACAGAAAATGCCTGTGTAAAAAACACTGTTCCTTCTTGCTGGAATTGAACTCGCCATCGGACTGAGTCGGTTGTGGAAACGCCCTCCCACCATCCCCCACCACGACACCCTAACAAACAGCCACTCTATTTAACTTTTAATAAGCAAATAACTGCACCCGATGGCCAGTGTTCTATGGAAGGTAAATGGCCCTTTTCATATGTGGACACTGAACATAATCGCAAGCCATTACGGACCAATAGCACTGGGATATGTTGATATTGAGTGTAATAGCACTGCTGATACGTTCATCCTGAATGTAATCACATTTCCCATTAGTTATCTAGTAACATAACTTTCGTGACGCTTGGGTGCTGGAAATCTACTTCAAAAAACCAAAGTGAGACTAGTGATGTTGTTCACCTTAAAGAACTAGTCAATGTTTTCTCAAAATAACATTGACTAGTTTCACTTGTGTTATATAAATTTCATATTCAACTAAACTGATATTTCCTAAGTTTACCGATTAGTTATATTCACAAATGGTAGGCTATCAATCCGGGGTTTGTTTTTTCAGGAAGGGGAAGTGTAACTTTGTAAACAACCCCTTTGTATTCGCTACCAATGACATCAATGCCGGATAACAGAGGTTGTCTGCTGGTGAAGTCTTCTGTAGATGGTAGTAGCTGACACCTCCATGCATTCACCCTTGAGAGTGTCCCTGTCTTCCGGATCTGTCTGAAGTTTCTTTTCAGTATGGTAAGCATTTTTTAATTGTCTACTGTATAGTTCTTCCTTGGCCTACCATCTAGAGAAAGTGTTTATCCTTTACATTCACTGACACCGCTATGGTTCTCATGTCAGACACCAGCATTAATTCAACATGGTAAAATCAACATGTATAGAAACAGTATCAAATACACTCTGAGAATCTATACAATATATATATGTCAGTCAGTAGCTTAATTTTCACTACTAACTGAAGGTGGAAACGATTTTGACAGTTTAATTTAACCATATCATTATTACAGACGGTCTATGATGGTCTTTTTTTAGGCTATATAATTGGAAAATGCAGGTTTGCATTGGGCAGAAGGTTCAGGCAAACCAGTTTATCTCTTGAGTCAGAAGCCGCATGCCTGTCTCCCAGAGACAGACTTTGTTCTCAAATGATAAAAGGGGGTCTGAGAGGAAAAAAGTTGTGTACCAACTGCCAAAGCTGTTGTATCTTCATTTAATCACTCCGCACCTGCTGAGCCAGACCAGTCTGGCTCAAAGAAAGTTGAGAGAAGACTGACGTCTGAGGTGCTCTGGTAGAACTTGTAATGTTTCCAATGCAGAGCCAAATAGTGTTTGTGGATATTGCCTTATCTAACAAGCTTCACATGTAGCTCTGCAACCTGCGACAGAGTCAACCGAAGGTGGCGCTGTGCTACTTCTGTCACAGCCACGCATTTTCCAAGTGTTAGTAGTACACCTTAGGACATGCTGTGCAGAGAATAAAGTCAGCCACAACCGAAACTGGAAAAAGAGGAAACAAAGTTGAGATAAAGTGATGTCAGAAGCCCTGATGAATTTTGACTGTTTATGCTGAAGAGGGGAGACCTTTAAATTCAATCATCTGCAGCTTCGGCAGCATAAATCAAAAAACCTTGACGTATCAGTTGGGGATTCAGGGAAAGAGAATGATCTGGAATGTGTAGTCTTCAAGTCTGGTTAAAGCTCTTATATCTTTTCCTTATCATGCGGCTTTAACCATAACTAATTAAATAGTTAATAACTAACTGTGTGTGAAGTAATGAGATTTACTATCAAATATGACCTTATAATGATTGCTTACTGCAATCAGAGGGATACATTAACTGATACATACACATATACATATATATATATATACACAGTGGATATAAAAAGTCTACACACCCCTGTGAAAATGCCAGGTTTTAGTGATGTAAAAGAATGAGACAAAGATAAATCATGTCAGAACTTTTTCCACTTTTAATGTGACCTATAACGTGAACAATTCAATTGAAAAACAAAATGAAATCTTTGAGGGGAAAAATAAAAAAAACTCACAATAACCTGGTTGCATAAGTGTGCACACCCTTAAACTAATACTTTGTTGAAGCACCTTTTGATTTTATTACAGCACTCAGTCTTTTTGGGAAGGAGTCTATTAGCATGGCACATCTTGACGTGGCAATATTTCCCCACTCTTCTTTTCAAAAGCGCTCCAAATCTATCAGATTGCAAGGACATCTCCTGTGCACAGCCCTCTTTAGATCACCCCACAGATGTTCAATTGGATTCAGGTCTGGGCTCTGACTGGGCCATTCCAAAACGTTAATCTTCTTCTGGTGAAGCCATGCTTTTGTGGATTTGGATGTGTGCTTTGGGTTGTTGTCCTGCTGAAAGGTGAACTTCCTCTTCATCTTCAGCTTTCTAATGAACGCCTGAAGGTTTTGTGCCAAAATTGTCTGGTATTTGGAACTGTTCATAATTCCCTCCACCCTGACTAAGGCCCTGGTTCCAGCTGAAGAAAAACAGCCCAAAAGCATGATGCTGCCACCACCATGCTTCTCTGTGGGTATGGTGTTCTTCGGGTGAAGTGCAGTGTTGTTTTTACGCCAAACATACATTTTGGAATTATGGCGAAAAACCTTGGTTTCATCATAACACAATTTCCCACATGCTTTAAATGGGACTTGATGTTTGTTTTTGCAAACTTCAGCCGGGTTTGGATGTTTTTCTTTGTAAGAAAAGGCTTCCGTCTTGCCACCCTACCCCATAGCCCATTCATATGAAGAATATGGGAGATTGTTGTCACATGTAGCACACAGCCAGTACTTGCCAGAAATTCTTGCAGTTCCTTTAATGTTGCTGTAGGCCTCTTGGAAGCCTCCCTGACCAGTTTTCTTCTCGTCTTTTCATCAATTTTGGAGGGACATCCAGTTCTTGGTAATGTCTCTGTTGTGCCATATTTTCTCCACTTGATGATGACACTTGATATGTTCCATGGTATATCTAATGCTTTGGAAATTCTTTTGTACCCTTTTCCTGACTGATATCTTTCAACAATGAGATCCCTCTGATGCTTTGGAAGCTCTCTGCGGACCATGGCTTTGCTCTGAGATGCAACTAAGAAAATGTCAGGAAAATCCTACTAGAACAGCTGAACTTTATTTGTGATTAATCAGAGTCACTTTAAATGATGGCAGGTGTGTAATGACTTCTATTTAACATGAGTTTGAATG
>JACXGI010010226.1:0-28123 GCA_016801175.1 Esox masquinongy
GTACCACGTACACTTATGAGCATCCTTATGTTCGAACATGGTGTTCGTTATAGATAATCCATGACTAGCACAGAACTCTAACAACAAACGACCACTCGAGTTCAGATCAGGGAGGCCGTTCCTCCCTATCACGCCTCTCCAGGTATCTCCATCATTGCCCACGTGCGCGTTGAAGTCCCCCAGCAGGATTATGGAGTCCTCTACTGGAGCCCCATACAGGACTCCATTCAGGATCTCCAAGAAGGCCAAATACTCCGAACTGCTGTTCGGGGCATATGCGCAAACAACAGTCAAAGTTTTCCCCCCCACAACACGTAGGCGTAGGGAGGCGACCCTCTCATCCACCGGGGTAAACTCCAACATAGCGGCACTCAGCCGGGGGCTTCTGAGTATCCCAACCCCCGCCCGGCGCCTCACACCCTGGGGAACTCCAGAGAAGAATAGAGTCCATCCCCTATCCAGGACTACGGTTCCAGAACCGAGACTGTGCGTGGATGTAAGCCCCACCAGATCTAACCGATAGCGCTCCACCTCCCCCACAAGTTCCGGCTCCTTCCCCCACAGAGAGGTGACGTTCCACGTCCCCAGAGCCAGCCCCGGTCGCCCGGGTCTGGTCCGTCGAGGCCCCTGGCCTTCACTGCCACCAATATAGCAACGCACCCGACCAAAGCGGTTCCTCCCATGAGTGGTGGGCCCATAGGATGGAGAGGGGGGTGCCACGTTGTTTTTTCGGGCTATGCCCGACCGGGCTCCGTGGCAAACCCGGCCACCAGGCGCTCGCCTGCGAGCCCTCCCTCTGGGCCTGGCTCCAGACGGGGGCCCCAGGCTTCCTCCGGGCAGGGTAACTCCTCCTCTTCCTCGATTGTGCATAGGTCATTCTTTGAACCATTCTTAGTCTGGCTCCTCCCCTGAGACCACTTTGCCATGGGAAACCCTACCAGGAGCACTAAGGCCCAGACAACACAGCTCTCAGGTTCACAGGAACACACAAACCTCTCCACCACAGTAAGGTGATGGCTCTCGGAGAGGCCTCTTGTTGAAAACCCTTTTATTTCAATTCAGTCAGATTGTACAGTAATAATTTAGAGCCTTTTTATTCTTTTAGCTCTATTTGAAGTACTTATTTCTAGGTTTTAGAGTGTTTTTGTATACGTATTGGCTTTACCATTTAGAATTGAAAACCCTTTTTCTAAGTAGTCCCCATATTACAGGCCACTAAAGTATTAGGACAGTTGGCTTGATAGGTGTTTCTGGTTAATCAGATCGATTCCATCACATCATTTGTGTCGACATAACACAGATTTTAGAGACATTTGTGCTGACAGATTAAACCTAGTATAGGACAAAAAAATCAAGCTCAATCGAGAACTCACATGAAACACCACTTAAAAAGTGGAGACCAGTTATTCATAAGGCAACATACTATTGATAATTACATTTTGTTAAAATATATTTGTAAAAAAATGTAATAAAAATAAAAAAACAGGTAGAGTGCTGTGACACAATGTTTTTTTCTCTTAATTTTTATCTTGTGTGCTGCCCGAGTAACCTCTTGTGGCATTCCATGAGGTCTCTACATAACTGACCAGCACATTAAATCTGTTTTGGGTTTGGGTACGGTAAAGAAACCTATCGTGGTGTGTCTGCTTGGGTATGCAGAGTTTTTATTTTTGAGTGTATGCAAATATAAGTGACAAAGATGAGTGAATGGATAAAAAACTGGTGCATGATTCACAGAAGGTTGTAGATTCATGGGAAAATGATCAACCACTTCATTAGGAGCTTAATCTCTGCCTTGGACTCAGTTTGATTAACATAACCAAGCATGTCGTCAACATGTGAGGTAAATGCTGTACATTAAAATAAAACAAAATGGCCCAAAAAGGTTTAAGTCCGGAAAAAATTAAGAAACCACTGCACCTTCTTTCCTTTCCAAAAAAGTCGAAAAGGAAGGTTTTGAGTGAGGAACAGAAGGGTTAAAATTAAGAGACTGCAAATTGAACGCTTCTGTTCCTCACTCAAAACTTTCCTTTTCAACTTTAGAAAGGAAAGAAAAAAGTGCAGTGGTCTCTTAATTTTTTCCCGGAGCTGTATATATAGTTCATCAGTGGATAACGAAGCATAAAAGGCTGTGTGTGCACGATTTTGTGCATGCTCTTCCTAGGAAACGGTAATGTTTATATAATCTAAGTAGAGGCAAGACCAACCAACAAAAACAAATTACTATAGATTTAAATAGATTGGTACCAATATTAACCAGCATTCCACAGGCTGTTAATTTCAGTGTTTTCCAGTAATGGACTTTCAGAGCTAAGAAAGAACAGGGGAGGGAGGGGAAGGAGAGAGTGACTAATGTTGCCCTCCTGCCTCCCAGTCCACCTCAGTATTGTATTAATCCCTCTGTTAGTTGGATTGAAGATGTTGAACAACAGCAGTGGTTTCCCTGTGGAATGTAATGGCCAAGGAAATGGGTCTGTGACTGGGCCTGGTGATCTAAATGGAGTTCTAAACCACCGCCTAGATCTTGTGCTAACTGTCACGTTAGCCCTGGTAGTCTTCTCTCTGGCCTGCACAGTGGAGTTAGGAAAGCTATGGCTCCACCTGCGACGGCCCTGGGGTATCCTGGTAGGGCTATTGTGCCAGTTTGGTTTTATGCCTCTCGGAGCCTATCTACTGATTTTGGGCTTCTCTGTCCAGCCTGTGCAGGCGGTAGCTATAATCATGGGCTGCTGTCCTAGAGGAATCATCTCCAACATCATCACATTGGATGGGGACATGGACCTCAGGTTTGTGGATTTACTTAATTTGGGTCCAAAATATATGCTGCAATAGTTTTTGACCAGGGTCCATAAG
The DNA here is from genome assembly GCA_016801175.1 of Esox masquinongy. Classification (NCBI taxonomy): domain Eukaryota; kingdom Metazoa; phylum Chordata; class Actinopteri; order Esociformes; family Esocidae; genus Esox; species Esox masquinongy. The sequence goes on from JACXGI010010226.1 coordinate 2,854, forward strand.
GAATAGATTGCTATTTTAGAGCTAAACTATATTTTGTGGATTCTCAAATGTAGAATCCATGGCAGCTCCATGCACAACTAGTAATTGGAAGGAACCTGATCTACTGAATAGTACTGACTTGTATAGTATGCATAGTGGTTTAAGCCGGTGCCTCGGGTGTACATAATGTGTCCCACTGCTCTATCAGAAAAAAAAAACCCTCTTCGCTCTTTGCCCACTTTCTCTGTCCATAAAGCATTAATGGATAACATATATGTAACATATATACATATATAGGTAACACTTTCTGATAAGGGTACAAGATGTACCATTAACGAATACACTAGTTAACATGAACAAATGATGAACAAAGACATAAACAGTTAATAATGATAACCTTTGTTAATGATTTACAAATGCATTAACTAAGTGTGTATTGTCATATCTTCATGTTGACACAGGACACACTCATGTCATTTTTTGCAGGAGCGCACAGTTTGTACTGTAATTTTTAATGTTAATACAGGACATGCATTCATGTAGCTAGTTGTTTGCATGAACAATAGGTTAAGTAATATAAACTATTCATAAGATAATAAAATTTCTTAATATGATTCCAGTGCGGTAACCATTATTAATAAGGTAGGCTAGATAATGATAGTTTAACATCATTCATATATATTGTCTGGTATAGCAGCGGCTACTTGCATCTTCAAATAGGTGTGAAGCACACAAAATGTATGGTCGCATTTGGGGTTGTGTTGTTTATATGGAATTATTATACTGAAAATGTCAGTTCTCCATCAAAGATTGTACCATTGAGGGACATTTACTACTATTGGCCAGTAGGGGGCAGACAGATGTGGTAGCGTTATGTTGGGACCGTATTGGACTGTACGCGATCCACAAACAACATTCTCATAAAGGCACATGAAGACGGGCAGCTTGTAAGTGACATCTGCACCGCGAGAAAAATCCGCCTACCGTGTGTATATCCATGCGGGGGTATACACATGACACCTACGGTGACTGAGTTTGACTTGGTTACCATAGTAACAACAATGGTCTGGCAAAGTTAGGTTTTGGTATGTCGTCTATTATTTAGCCAACTTTACAGATGTTGTATGTTTTTGTAAATTAAATAAAAATGAAAGCCAAGCAAATTTTATTTTATTCTGTGTGTTAATTTTAAATAGGTAATGTTATTGTCTAGGTAAACATATTATTTGCAATTCTCATCTGTGTGCAATATTATTCTTGTTATAAAAATCAGGCAATACTGCTATAATTTAAAAACAAAATCACATATGACGACTGACATTCAATGAACAACTTAACTAGTTGTGCACATGCGAAGCTAGCCAGTCAAACCAGTATAAACTACGTATTGACTGAAATAGAATGACTCAATCCCCATAAAACCATGCGGCAAAATGCTAAAGTGGTAATTTTCCGGATCTTTTGGCATTTTCCCCATTCCTTTTTCCTATAGTGGATTTTTAGATCCAGTTCAAATAAGGTCTGAGTTTCGCATAGGATTACACCACCTCGCCTTTTTGATAACTGAGTAAATATATATAAGCAAGGTGACTCATATCAATATATTTGCCTGAATTTAGCCAAAAATGACAGAAAGCTAATTAGCCGCTCAATGAACTACACTTACGTTCGATGTCATCACCAATCGCAGCCTGTGGTAGCTGGAAAACCGTCCCCATTTCCCACAAAGAAGAATCTAAACAGCAAGGATATAGTTTGATTGTTGAGCTTTTTTTCTTCAAATCAGCCTTTGTTGTTTCTCATTTTAATAACTGATTGGCTGAGCACAAGTTTATCTTTTATCGTTTTTCTACCTCAGCGAGGGAGAAGCGTCGCTGGAGCCATGTGTTAAGGTACAGTACTATAAAATGTGTTAGCTGCAAACAGCATTTTGTATCATTTGTTGTAAAACGTTAGGTAACTTTATTATTCACAAGATATTCATGATGTACAGTATGGAATTAGGTTTTACCCCAGGCCATGTATATAAATATTTACATGCTACCTAGTGTGCTATCATGTTTTGAGTTTTGGAAAACTTATGTAGCTACACTAACTTTGATGCAAATTTTAGCTATGCTTCTATGCATGATTTCCCGTGTGTACCAGTTAACTTGCCATGTCGAGAAATCGGATTACAACCAGAAAGATGACTAACACACCGATGAAATTATGCATACCACTACAGCTGGCAGTAGACGTTACAGGGAAGTTATTGTAATTAAGCACTACTTGCAAAACAGATGTTATTTTGTTGATGTATTTTACCAGACTATTATTAAAATGTTCGTATGCTATAGTAATAATGTTAATAATGTTTTTCTTTCAGCCCTGACTGCACATATGCTCTCCAGTAGTCATTTGTCTGTGCCCCAATTCACCAACTTACACCTCATCTAGCGCTTGTGAGCCAAGGACCATTTTTAGCAGTCAAGTCATTTGTTTTGCCCCAACACAAATCCTAAATTGCTGACCCTCAATCTCCCACTCCGCATGATGTGCAATAAGGGGTTGGTGAACTGTCCCACTGTTAGCCATAGCCTCCGGCTGCTCTAAAGACATCACCATGCCAGCCAGGATGCCTGCAGGTCCCGGGTTCCCTTGGTTTTTAAGAATGTCGGGTACAGACAGGGAGGGTACCAGTTGTTCTGGCTCAGGTTCAAGGAATCCTGCAATGCCTGTAAACCTGCCTCAGAGACAGTTCATCAACCTCTGAAGGTGGTCCTCTGTGGGTTCTGCACTCTGTCATGCTGATGCTAAAGGGGGCAATATACTGTATTAAGAACTAAGGGTATGCAGACTTTTGAACAGGGGTCAGTTCATTTTTTTCTTTGTTGCCATGTTTTGTTTTATGATTGTGCCATTCTGTTATGACCTACATTTGAATGTGAATCCCATAAGAAATAAAAGACATGTGTTTTGCCTGCTCACTCATGTTTTCTTTACAAATGGTACATACACAGCTCCGGAAAAAATTAAGAGACCACTGCACCTTTTTCTTTCCTTTCCAAAAAAGTCGAAAAGGAAGGTTTTAAGTGAGGAACAGAAGGATTCAAATTAGGAGACCATTGCAAATTGAAAGCTTCTGTTCCTCACTCAAAACTTTCCTTTTCAACATTTTTTCCTTCTCTTAATTTTTTCCGGAACTGTATATCAGAGTGTAGCTAGAGAGGCGAGCCAAAAGGAAAAAGTGGAGAGAGTCAAGTAAGTAATCCAGGGCCAACGCCAGTGTCAGGGCATCTTTTCAGTGCATGACCACTCCTCCTGCTAGTCCAGTGGGCAAATAGTGCAATAATTTAAGAATAACATTTCTCACTGTAAAAGGAGTTTGGGGATCTCATAATCTACAGTGCTTAATATCATTTAAAGATTCAGAGACTCCGGAGATATCTCTGTATGCCATGGGCAAGGCCGAAAACCAATATTGGATGTCTGTGATCTTCAGGCCCTCAGACGGCACTGCATTAAAAACAGACACAATTCTGTAGTAGAAATCACTGCATGGGCTCAGGAACATTTCTGAAAACCATTGTCTGTGAACACGGTACGTCGCTGCACAAATGCAAGTTAAAACTCTACCATGCAAAGAAGAAAACAGATATAAACACGATCCAGAAACACCGCCATGTTTTATGGGCCCGAGCTCATTTAAGATGGACTGAGGCGAAGTGGAAAACTGTCCTATGGTTTGACAAAATCAAAAATTTTAATTTTTGGGAATCATGGACGCTGGGTCCTCTGGGCTAAAAAGGCTTGTTATCAGTGCACAGTTCAAAAGCCAACATCCGTGATGGTAGGGGGATGCATTTGTGCACATGGCATGGGTGACTTGCACATCTCTGGTTTTGTAGCAAGAAATGCTGCCATCCAGACAACGTCTTTTTCAGGTAAGGCCTTGCTTATTGCAGCAAGACAATGGCCAAACCACATTCTGCATGTATTACAACAGCATGGCTCCGTAGTAAAAGAGTCCGGGTGCTAAACTGACCTGCCTGCAGTCCAGACCTTATGAAACGAAAAATACGACAAAGAAGACCCGAACTGATGAGCAGCTGAAATCCTATAAAGCAAGAATGGGAAAACACTTTCAAAACTACAGTAATGGGTCTCGTCAGTTCCCAAACGCTTCCAAAGTATTGTTAAAAGAAGAGAGTACAAATACAAGTACTTATATTTGGGTACTTGCCAATACCGAGTACCGATAGCAAGTACTCAAAGCAGCACTAGGTAGGATTTTTTCAGTAAAAAAACAAAAGTTTTGTCCCCTATAAACATGTTATGTTGTATAAACTACGTTAACTTACTTGAAGCTCTAACCATTTCTCAATGTGCTCCACCTTATAATATTCTTTACCTTATATGATTTATTATTTAAATTGTAATTTGTTTAATTTATATTTTACCCGAAATAGTTTTTTCTTTGAAAATATAAATACACACAACCCATCGCAGACTTTTATTTTGAAGGCAAAATACGAAAACCGAAGGTCTTTTGCTGCTGCCGTATTAATAGAGTATTCTTGCCTGCATGACGCTAATCCATTGTAGCTATCGAGTTGTGACAGTAAGCTTCTTACCTTTGATCGTCGCTGGCTACCTTTACCTTTTGGTTGACGATGGCTACCTGGCTACCTGGCTATATCAATGTGACCGTTCAACGCAAAAGTGTGCATGCACAGACACAGCCAGTTAATTTTTTCTGAACTCACTAGCTAGTTTGATACTCTTAATGTGCAGGACTGGACGTTGTTGCTCTGCTCTGGAGCTTGTGCGATAGTAAACTGCGCGATTCATTGAATCTTTTCATACTCTGCTCTTTCATTTATTTCTGCCCGCGGGATGTCTCTGGAAATTTTATTTCGCTTCTCCATTGTTGGAGTTAGCTGTTGTTGTGGTTCTGCACTGCTAGCGTTAGCATACTCCTTGAACTCTGCGCTGTGTCTAACAATATTTTATCAAATTGCTTGTGTTAGTGTTTTTCTTTTCCTACTCAACAATTTAGCAGAGCAGAGCTTGAACTCGTGTAATTGCTGATATCTCCGTTTTCCCGCTCTACCAACCTGAGTTCCATATTCTATGCTTATGCGGCCAGAGGCGACACAACCATCGAGTTTCACTTAATGTTTCCATGACGTGGTATCGGTTCGTGGTATTGGCATATTTCTGTGAGTACAAGTACATGAGCCCAGTATCGGGCCCGAAACCCGATACTGGTATCGGTGCATCCCTAAACACAGTAATTAACATGCCCCTGTCCCAACTTTTTTAAACGTGTTGCTGGCATGAAATTCGAAATGGGCATATATTTTTCCAAAAACAATAACATTTCTCTGGTTCAACATTTGATATGTTGTCTTTGTACTATTTTCAATTAAATATAGGGAATAAATGATTTGCACGTCAATGCATTTTGTTTTTATTTGCATTTTATTCAGTGTCCCAACTTTTTTGGAAACGGGGTTGTACTACCAGGAACACTGTATTTACAGAGTTGTAATGTGAAGTGGTACCAATCTAATGTTGTAATTACACTTGATGTACTACGTACTAAAACAGAGCTTGAGAATGCCTAGTGTTAGAAGGGACACATTTGTCTGTGTCCCACATATTAAGTGTCGCTAATACTTGTGTATTTACATAGTAACCACCATGCAAGTAGATTGTAACTTCTTCAGATATGGTACATTCTTCTTAATTTTTTTTATTATTATTACAAAAGGGGTATCTATGTTTTCATTTTTGATCTATGTTCCTATTTCCTTTTTGTATGTTAATAAAATGCCTTTCTTTGATAAAATATTAGATCAGTTATTACTGTGATGTCCACCTGTTACTGCCATCCACCCTGTTACCCTAAATATTTAATTATCTTAGAAAAATATCACTAAATATCCTTTCTCTGCACATTAACATAAACCTATGAGGTATCAGTAAACAACACATTCTAAAAATAGTAACCAAATTCTTATCATATTTATGATTATTATAGAAAAATAGGATGCAAATGGCTTTATCATAGAGAACATGTTTGACTATATAATTATTGTTTAAAATAACTTTGATGAGCATAAATTAGTATGGTTGAGTAGGGGGACACTTGATTTCATCGAAAATTTAAACATTGTCATAAACATGCACTAAAAATATTTCCAATAGTTATACATATATCCCATAACATGGTGGACATTTGTGATACTCCATGTGTGAATAATTTGCCCATAACTATTAGGATTTAATGGCGTGAGCTGGACCGCTATGTAATTCTGATAGTTAAACCTATTTGTGAAAGAAAGAAAAATTTGATAAAAACTTTGTTTTATGAGAACGTTACAAGGTCAAAAGGCACTGGATTGTAAGATTGACTCTGCTCAGCCATGTACTATTCGTTATAAACATGAATGTAGCCTCTGTTAGAATTTAGCGGTTACGTATAGTGATTAAATAATAGAAAACCTGCACAAATCAAGGGAGAAAATATATTCAGTATTTATTGGAATAATACAGAAGAGTTGTCCTTTTCATTGAACATTCCAAAATGTAAAGCTGGTTACTAGCTGATATATACTACCTAGCACAGATTGCATCTCGAACCCCCATGCCAGATGTTCAACATAAACATTTCACATTCCTGAGGTTATCAGAGTGTGACCTATTGAAAGAGAGAATCTAAACACATATACAGCTCCGGAAAAAATTACGAGACCACTGCATCTTTTTCTTTCCTTTCCAAAAAAGACAAAAAGGAAGGTTTTGAGTGAGGAACAGAAGGGTTAAAATTAAGAGACCACTTAATTTTAACGCCTCTGTTCCTCACTCAAAACTTTCCTTTTCATCATTTTTGGAAAGGAAAGAAAAAGGTGCAGTGGTCACTTAATTTTGTCCGGAGCTGTATGTCTGTTGTTTTCATTATATAGGCGCATTTAACCCAATGAAACATACCTTCATAATACATTTAGAATACTACATTATTACACATATTCCACACCTCTTAAATATGGAAGCATATACTTAATTCAAATGTTAATGCAATCCCACATTGCATTTTCATTTTCCAATTTTGCCTGCATTATTTCAGTCAATATGAAAATTACAATGCAATCATGAGTAACCATTGATTTACTTATCCTATGAAGAGTTACTTAGCCTATTGTTCATGCAAACAACTAGCTACATGAATAGATGTCCTCTATCAACACAAAAATGACATGAGTTTATGTCCTGTGTCAACATGAACAAATGACAATACACATTGTTAGTTAGTGCATTTGTACATCATGAAGTAAACTAAGGGTTATCATTATTAATGGTTCGTTCATGTCTGTTTATCATTTGTTCATGTTAACCACTGTATTTGTAAATGCTAGTTCATGTACCCTTATAGAAAAGTGTTACCCGTTTATATAGTTTGTACGTCTATAACCACAATTACATAGAAACTAAATAGTCATTAAAAAGCGTGTGCAGGCCAACACGTTTATCAATATTTAGAATCTTTTTACTCCTCTATTTGCCAATTTTCCATATTCTAAGTGAGGGGTCATTCCAACAGACCACCCAACCCAAAGTATTTTGGTAAAAAAAAACTATATTTTTTTACCCAAACGTCCCAGATGTAATGTCCAAAAAAAGTTCATCCCAACCAAAAACGTGACCTTTCTTTTGACACATATTCACTCGCTAGCAAGCCTATGGATTTGAGCTCATTTGGAAATAAAATAAAAAGCATTATACAAAGACCTACTTTCCCCACCAATAAATGGAGAGAGAAATATGCATGCATCCCCACAGAAATAAATAATAATATATTGGAATTAGTGCTGTCAAACGATTAAAATAATGAATTGCGATTAATAACAAAAACGTTGGTAGTTGATCGTGATAAATCACAATTTTGTGTTCAAATTTGTGTAAACGCTTTTCTGTTTAGAAAGCAGTGCCTTATGTTAAAGACATTGTTTTATTGTAAACTATGGACTGCTTGATTTGAAATTAATTAAGTGCATGAGCTGTCTTTTTCCAAGCTGGTCCATTAGAACATGATATGTCATTGCCCTTAAATGTCTCCCTTCAAATTAACACAATGACTGGCAGAATCTATTTGTAGCCCATGTAAATTGAAGTTGCTCTCTGATCCAATAGTTTTACCATCTCCTACCACTGTGCTCTTTATCAAGGCACTAAGAACAACAGCTATTTTAGGATTCTGTATAAAACACATCAGACCCCCTATCTGGAATGCTGCAGACAGTGAATCACACCTATGGTTTTGGCCTTTGATTTTTAGGCAAAAATGTGGTTAGAATGGGGTTCAAGGGCCTGGAAATAATTAGCTTTTCTAATAGATGTTTGGCCACAACCAAATACATATATGTTTATTAAATTATTCCCTAATTCAACCAAATGCAATAAGGTAGGTTACTTACATTGGCAAAGGCATAAGGTAGGCAAGGTAGCTAGAGATGTTTATCCACAAACATTAAAAAGGAGAGATCTGTCATTTATTTATGCACAGCAGGGAAGTTGTAGAATCCTCTGTTATAATATGTTTTAGTGGAAATGCGACTGGCGACGACATTAATGCTTAGCATAGGCTTGCAACAACATAAAATAAGCATAACTAACCATGCAAAAAGCAAAGTGAACAGATGGATTTGTGCCCACATAGCCTCTCGTTGACCAGTTTCAGTAAAGGGTGAGAGGGGAAGCACAGCTATTCTTCTCATAGATATTCCAATTTCCAACAACTTGGCACAACGCGCTTAGGCAGGATTCACAGACAAGTGGCAAGTACGATTCACGTCAGGAATGCATAGACTACACTCCATTGTTAATGTCAAGCACTCCAGACAACTTCTACACAAGTAAGCTGCCAGTTAAGTTACCCATACACTGTTGCAAATCAATTAGTGACAACAAGCGCCCAAGTCAATCACTAACTATGGATGATTCTGAGGCTCAAACAAGAAAAATGCATTAATGGCGACAAAAACATTAACAGAATTAAGCATTTTTAATTAATCGCACGCGTTAAAATGTTAACTTTCACAGCCCTAATCGGAATGCATTGGTAATTTTATAAGCTTAATCAGATTAAAATTATAATTAACATACAATTAATTAATTATGTACTAGTATTTGTTATATCAATGTATAGTTTTGGCAATTGTGGTGTTTTTTATATTCTGTATTTAAAATTAACACAGAGCAAATTTGGAAAATTTGTACAGTAGTTTGATGCCTTCGTTTTCTTAAGTGCTGTACTTAATGATTTTGATCTCTAATGAGCTGGAGGGGAAAGGGGTTTTGATTTTTGGGGATAATGAATAAATCAGTGAGTGTCCAGTGTAAACTGTAACCCCAATGGTGATGCAGAGGCTCCATTCCGTACTAACTAAGTTTAACCTTTTATCCCGTGATCTGCTTTTTAATGTGAACATGTCTCCCATGATTATAAGATCATGGGCCCGGGTCAACCTGCTAGGCTAAGCCGTCTGTCTGTGGTTAATTAATTTCCAAATATAAAAATTAATTTGCAGTAGGGATAGCGTAAACGTGTAAAACAAAGTTGGATTTGTGTCTGTAGCACGAACGGTTCAACAGAAACAGCCTAATAGATAATTAATGCTAATTACGCAAATTGCATATGTAAAATTAATTATCCTGTCATTATATGAACAGGGGATAGCTTAAACGGGTGTAAAAAATTTGGTTTCGTGTCTGTAGCTTGAACGGTTCAAAAGATTCAGCCTAATTGCTAATCATGCTAATTATGCGAATTAAATCGATAAACGTTTCTTATTTGAAGTAGGGATAGCTTAAACTGGTGTAAAAAAGTTGGTTTCGTGTCTGTAGCTCGAACAGTTCAAAATATACAGCCTAATTGCACAAATTAGCATACGTAAAATCGATAAACGTTTCCAAATTTGAAGTAGGGATAGCCTATTCTGATGTAACAAAATTGGTTTTGTGGCTGTAGCTCGAACGGTTTAAAAGATACAGCCTAGTAGGTAATTTACAATAATTACGCAAATTTGCATATGTAAAATCAATTACCGTTTCTTAATTTGCAGTAGGGATAGCTTAAACATGTAAAACAAATTTGGTTTTGTGTCTGTAGCTCGAAGGATTCAAAAGATACAGTCTAACAGGCTAATTCATGCTAATTACGCAAATTAGCATACATTAAATCGATAAACGTTTCTTATTTGAAGTAGGGATAGCTTAAACTGGTGGAAAAATTTTGGTTTCGTGCCTGTAGCCCGAATGGTTCAAAAAATACAGCCTAATATCAAATTAACGGTAATCACGCATATTAGCATATGTAAAATCAATTACCATTTCATAATTTGCAGTGGGGAAAGCCAAATGTGTGAAACAAAGTTGGTTTCGTGTCTGTAGCTCGAACGGTTCAAAAGATACAGCAAATAGTAAATTAACGGTAGTTACGCAAATTAGCGTATGTAAAATCAATTACTGTTTCTTAATTTGCAGTAGGGATGTCTTAAACGTGTAAAACAAAGTTAATTTCGTGTCTGTATCACGAACGGTTCAACAGAAACAGCCTAATAGATAATTAATGGTAATTGCGCAAATTGCATACGTAAAATTAATTATCGTGTCATTATATGAACAGGGGATAGCTAAACTGGTGAAGCAAAGTTGGTTTCATGTCTGTAGCCCGAACGGTTCAAAAGATACAGCCTAATTGCTAATTAATTCTAATTACGCAAATTAGCATATGTAAAATCGATAAACGTTTCCAAATTTGAGGTAGGGATAGCCTAAACTGGTGTCACAAAGTTGGTTTCATGTCTGTAGCACCAACGGTTTAAAAGATACAGCCTAAGAGTTAATCAACACCAATCATGCAAATTGGCACTAATTAGCATACGTAAAATCAAGTAACCGTTCATAAATTGCAGTGGGTATAGCCTAAACGTGTGAAACAAAGTTTGTTTCGTGTCTGTAGCTTAAACGGTTCAAAAGATACAGCCTAAAAGCTAATTAACGGTATATATGGTAATTAGCACAGGTAAAATCAACAAAGGTTTCATTATATGAACTCGGGATAGTGTAAACTTTTGAATGAGAGTCAGTTTTTTTTTTGTAGCTCGAACGGTTCAAAAGATACAGCCTAAAAACAAATTAATGCTGAATGCACTAATCAGCATAGGTAAAGATACACCCAAATAGCTAGTCAACACTAATTATGCTAATTACACTAATTAGCATCTGTAAAATCTATAAACCTTCCATCATATGAACTGGGCATAGGCTAAACGTGTCAAACAAAGTTGGTTTCATGTCTGTAGCACGAATGCTTCAAGAGTCATTCTCAGTTATATCCTAACAATGTAAATTAGCAATTATACAGTCAATTGTTTCTAAACATGTAATAAAATTCTTATTTAGGATAGCCTCAAACCTTTAAAGTTGTTATCAAACGTTGATTGGCCCTAAAGCATGAACATTTTGAATTGAAACTTCTGTATTACTTTGGCTCTCATTGAAACACATGTTAATTTATGCAAGATTTGAATGTTAATTAATACAAAAGTAAACATAGTATCAAAAATCTGAACACAAGCAACTCGAGTTGGGCCAGACTGAAAATCTTGGCGTTGGTTTGGACTTGATAGCTTAAAAAATGTAGGAGGAGATGCGTCTAGAATTTTAGACTAGGTTCTCATTGAAACCCATGTTAATTTATGCAATATTTGAATGTTTATAATTACAAAAGTAAACATAGTATAAAAAATCTGAATACAAGCAACTCGAGTTGGGCCAGACTGAACATCTTGGCATTGGTTGGGACTTGATAGCTTAAAAAATGTAGGAGGAGATTAATCTAGAATTTTTGACTTTTTTACCATTCAAGTCTATGGACACTTTTTTCCCATTGAAATACTTTGGTGGCTCATTTAAATATTGATATAGTTTAAAAAGTATAATATCTATCAAAAAGATCTGCTCAAGCAACCCGAGTTCGAGCATGTGGGACATTTTGGAGTTGGTTTCGTGTTTATAGCTTTTACTGTTTAGGCTGTAGATCTGGAGGAATAATAAAAATAAGAAGAAGAAGAAGAATGGGAGAAACCTATAGTTGTGCTTTGCCTTTGGCAAGCACACCTAACTAGATAAGTACATTTCCTGAAGAAAATGTGGTGTGCTTGCTAGCTGTTTAAAAAGTATTTATGGTTTGAAATAGTGTTTGCCTATCAAAAGGTTTGGAGTCTGTGTTTTGTAAGGCTCAAGAGATACTGTTGTTGAGGGCAATTAGCATAAATTAGCATACATGACATAGTTAAAGCTAATAAAAGTGTAAACAATGACATATCTCGTGTCTATAGCTCGAACAGTTCAAATAATACAGCCTAGTAGTTACTTAACACTATTTACGCTAATTAGCATAAGTAAAATCGATAACCGTTTCAGAATTTGCAGTGGGGATAGCTTAAACGTGTGAAATAATGTTGGTTTTGTGTCTGTAGCTCAAACGGTTCAAAATGTACAGCCTAAATGTTAATTAACACTAATTCCGCAAATTAGCATAGATAAAATCAAACAACTTTTCCTAATTTGAAGAACGGATACCCTAAACTGGTGTAACAATGTTGGTTTTGTGTTTGTAGATCGAACGGTTCAAAAGATACAGCGGAATAGTTAATTCATGCTAATTACGCTAATTAGCACACGTAAAATCAATAAATGTGTCATTATATGACATGGGAACAGTCTTAAAGTTTGAACGAGAATAGATTTGTGTCTGTAGCTCGAACGGTTCAAAAGATACAGCCTAATAACAAATTAATGCTGAATACGCTAATCAGCATGGGTAAAGATACAGCCTAATAGTTAACCCACACTAAGTATGCTAATTAGCATCTGTAAAATTAATAAACGTTTAATCATAAAAAACGTGTAAAACTAAGTTGGTTTCGTGTCTGTAGCTTGAACGGTTCAAAATATACAGCCTAGTAGTTAATATTAACTAATAACGCTAATTAGCATATGTTAAATCGCTAACCGTTTCTTAATTTTCAATGGGGATAGCTTAAACGTGTGAAACAAAGTTGGTTTCGTGTCTGTAGCACAAACGGTTCAAAAGATACAGCCTAATGGTTAATCAACACTAATTATGCTAATTACGCAAATTAGCATACGTAAAATCAAGTGCCGTTTCATAAATTGCAGTGGGTATAGCCTAAACGTGTGAAATAAAGTTGGTTTCATGTCTGTAGCTCGAACGGTTTCAAAGATGTAGTATAATAGTTAATTAACGCTAATTACGCTAAATAGCATATGTTAAATCGATAAATGTTTCCTAATTTGAAGTGGGGATAGCTAAACTGCTGAATGAAAGTTGTCTTTGTGTCTGTAGCTCGAACTGTTCAAAAGATGCAGCCTAATAGTGAATTAATGCTAATCACGCTAATTGGTGTACACAAAATCAATATAAGGTGTCATTATATGAACTGGGGATAGCTTAAACAAGTGAAACAACATCAGTTTCGTGTCTGTAGCTCGAACGGTTCAAAAGATACAGCCTATTTGCTAATTAATGGTAATTACGAAAATTATCATATGTACAATCGAGAAATGTTACCAAATTTGAAGTAGTGATAGCCTAAACTGGTGTAATAAAGTTGGTTTCGTGTCTGTAACTCGAACGGTTTAAAACATACAACCTAACAGTTAATTAACGGTAATTACGCAGATTTGCATATGTTATAGAATATATAGAGCAAGAGTATAGAGGTTTGACATAGGAGTGTTTCTGAACTATCACCCTTTATGAATGAATGTATAATCAATGGGCCCTTGAGAGAGAATACAATGAATCACAATACAGTAACAGAATCAATATGGTAACAGTAATCAATGTATCAGGAATATATAAACATAATCACTGTTAATGACTGTCGGGGATAATCAAGTAATAATGAATGTGTAGGGCCCTAATGGCTCTATTATTTTCATACAAATCCCTGAAGCCTGCGCCACCAATGTTTAACAAGGAAAGGATCTTGGAAGGTTGAGAAACAATGGTGGCAGATGGGAAGAAAGATCTGCCCAAGAATTAGCATAAGGGGGTGGCCAGGAAGGTTATGCAAGATAACACTGCATAAATGTGTGTGTCCTGGGTTGGCAAGACAGTTGTTCCTGCAGGTCAACTCGGCTTTTATTATTGCTCATTAAAAGTCTAATTTGAATCTACAAACTCCTGAGTTTTTGCATCTTTTTGAGTTGTTGCATCCTTGTTGGCAAGAAGATACATTTTTCAACGACATATTCTTGGAGGCACTGCTGAGATTGGCAAGGGGCCAGACGTGACGGCTGCCAGAGGCGCTGAGGGTCGGGTTACACAAACAATCCGTGGCCACGCTAAGCATGTTCTTGCTCTGAAATTTATTTGTTTGTGTGACTTGACCTTCCAGGCTGGGCAGACACACCACGTAAAGCCTCTCCAAATTTAACGAACTGAGTTTTGTGAGAGAATGAAGTTTTTGAATTCAAAGTAACGTCTATGTCTACTAACACCCTGTACATAAATTTGTAAATAAGTAAGGGAGTTGCAACTAAGAGAGGTCTGTCGAATACCGCCTTAGGTTTGGCCGCCTAGAAGGGTCTGCTTTCGACAGGAAGTCCCCCAATCCACCTTGATAGAAGGAATGCCACAAGAGACAGGGATTGCAGGGCACCGTGGATACCAACCCAGCATAAAGTAGAGAGGGCTGCTGAGGGTTTGGATGCGGTTTGGGAGTGTTGACAGTTCTGTATTGATGACGGCTACCTGCAAACCAGGGGAGTGACGACTACCTGCAGATCAGGAAGAGACGGGGTCAACAGACTGTAATACGAGTGTGTGAGAGTATGTAATAAAGGATTGAGAAGTAGGTCTGCTGATGAATGCAGATTGAGTGTGGACAGTTGTTGTTGGAAATTTGCCCAAGGTTGTGAGGAGTGTGTGAGTTAAGGGCTGCAAGGCGCCCCGAAGTGTATGAGTAGTGAATGTGTGTGGAATGAGTGGTTTGGTGGTTAGAAAGCGTGAAAAGAGGACAAGGCACGATAAGAAAGATACATTGAGGATATATATGGACGTTTGACCCCAAGGAGATATACAGTTCGTATAGGTAATGTCACTATTGTTACATTCGAAGTAACCATATTGAGGGAAAGGGAAAATATAATACGAAACGTGAGTGACGGCAGAGAATTAGTAAGATATCCGACTGCGTGGTAATTTACTCGAGAAGTAATTTGGATTGAGGTCGGGCAGATAAGGGTCTGGTCAAGTCATCCAGAGTTCGATGGGCCTATGGGCAGACAGATAGAGCAACCTAGTGAGATGTTCTGGTTTGACGATCCTTATGCAAAAAAGAGAAGAACGACAGATAGTCAGAATAATAAGGAATAGAAGCACAGGAGTGTGAAGAGGTAGTTGTGGTGTAAATGGGAAAAATTCCGCAAATAACACTGTTTGAGAAAAAGGATAGACTACGGTTATACAGGAACATAGTCTCACAGAAGTATAAAAGAACTGGGAGCAACATTACGGTCACTACATTCTCTTTAACTATACTAAGAGAAAGAGAGAATGTAATTTGGCGTATATCTACAGCAAAAGAGTTACAAAGGTATTATACGGCTTGGACCAAAAAAGTTGACGTTGTTTGGATTGAGGTAGGAGAGATTAGAATCTGGTCCAGCTATCTGAGTTTGGATGCTCATATAGTTAGACAGCTAGGGCAGCCACTGAAGATAATCTGGTTTGCTGATCCATATGGGCACAAGGACACTATTTGAAGTAATACCAGAAAATTGAAGACTTTGTCTGCCAATTATTACAAACTCCTATCCCTTATGAGATAACATTACTGTTACCACTATTTTAGTAACAATATTTAAAAAAGAAGAGGCCATCTGTCACGATCCAGTCACTGGCGACGTATTGATTAGGTTGCAATCCGCATATACGATAGACAAGCAGGTCACGTGGCTTGAAGTAGCAGGCGGAAGGATTTGGTCTAGTAATCCAGAATTAGATATACCCATAATTAGGCAAAGGCTGAGGCCGTCAGAAGAAATGTGGTTTTAATTGACTGTGGGGTAATACATGATCAGGCCATACATATACAGAAAGGTGTTGGTAAGGAGGAGGTTCCAAGATAGATGGGTTCATTGAACGTACCAGACCTGGAGAGAAGATGTGTTGATTACCCTGTTTATGACAAAGATATATAAGGAAGAGGTGTATGAGCAACGGTACGAGGACACAGGCGAGGTAATGGGAAGGAGAGTGGTTACGGATGTACAAGATCAAGAGGTGCTCTGGGTGTCGTTTTGGGGTAGGCAAGTATGGTCCAGTCACCCAGATCTAAATGAACCCCTCACCAGGCAAATGCAGAGACCGGGAGAGTGTGTGTGGTTTTGAGATGAGAAAACTGATGACAAGAGTGTAATACTAAGTTTGTATATTGTAAAGTGGTAAAAGTGAAAAATGAAACATCAGTTAATTATTGTTGTTTGTGTGAATTTTAGTATTAAGAGAACTCCAGGCGAGTGGTGAGGTTGTCAAGTGTGATTGAAAACACGTAGGTAGATAAGGGGGTCTAGTCAGTGATCCCAGGAAAATAGAACGTGCCAAGTTAGGTGGCAGACATCCCGGGAGGGAAACAGGCCAAGTGAAGGGAGTCCCGAGAAGAAGGGAGTTTGGCAGAGTAGAGAACTAACATTCCAATCTAGAACACGGGTAAAAATGGCGGGGACACCAGTTGAGCTCTTAGTAAAAAGGTTTCCCTTGTGTGGAGACAAGATTAAGGCCATTTCTGAGGCCCTAGAGAAAAGGAACAGGAAAATGGCAACAAAGTGGCCGAAAGAGGGGACATTTGATGTCTTGCTATGTGAAGAAATGGACAATATCATTAAAAATAATAAAAATAATGACCTAACAGAAAAACGGAAGCGAGAGAAGGAGAGAGAGGTGATTAAACTGTTCCTAGAAGAAGGTAAGGGTCAGTTGGCGAGTGTAGCCGAAGCCAGGAGTGTGCTAAAGAAAGACGAGGAAAAGACAGAGGAAAAGGTAAAATGGGCTGATAAACCCCCACCATATAAAGGGATACAGTTTCCCATGGTGACAGGGACAGTGAAAGTCAAAGGAGAGATTGAAATAGAAGAGGGAAAGAAGTCTGTGAAGACTCCTACTCCGATTAAAAAGAAAGAGAAGGAAAAACCGGCACTAGATGTGGACTGTTATAAAGGGTGTATAGACTGGCTTTCTCTGAATAAAGAACAAGAATTGAGAGGCAAAGCTGCAAGGCTGCAGCAACAAAGGGACGAGGAGTGTAATCGCTATGAGAAGGTGATCAGACAACTTAGTACAGAATTAGAAGAGGCACGTGAGCAGAGAGATGAAGAAAGACAAAAGATGACAGAATGGGCAAGGAAGCAACTGATGAGAGTAGATAAAGAAATGTAGGCAGAAGAAGAAGGGGCAAAAGGAATAGAGGTGGCCCCAAAAGGATACGGATTGTGAAGTCAAACACAAGCACAGGCCTTAGAAGATAAACTGCCCACTCAGATGCTCCCAATTCTGATAAAAGGGGACAACCCACAGTATTTGCCTTGGGCCACACAGGAGCTGGAAGGGTTGGTTGCTAAATTACCCAAACTTCATAATGGTGCTGGGAGGTGGATAAGAATATTGGAAGAACAGACCATGGGAAAACTGCTGGCGGTGGGGGACCTGAAGGTCTTAATGGCCAGAGTGGTGGGGACGACCAAAATGGAGGCGGTGCTGAGATGGTGGTTTGGCACAAACGATAGGGACTGTTGCGAGAGATGGACAGTCCTTTGACCCGTTCCGACAGCAACTATGTAGGGCCTTAAGGGAGGAATACCCGGCTGTAATAGACTCTGATGTGTTGAAAGGAACACCACTGGGGGAGGCTGAAAATCCAGCTGTATATTTGCAGAAGCAGCTGGAAAGATGAAAAAAACGGAGAAAGACCCAGAGACCAATGATCTAGTGTACTTCATGTTAAAGAAGGCACTGGTGGAAGCACTGCCCATGCCAGTAAGGACTAGGCTGGAAGACGAAGTGGCACTGATGAAATCTAAGCCACACAAGGAATTCAGAGACTATTTCATCCATGCTGTGGAAAGCTATAGAAAAAGTGAGAAAAAGATGACTGAGCAGGGGAAAGAGATCCAGAGAAAGCTCACCCAGCTGCAACTGGATGAACTGACAAAAAAGAAAAAGACTCAAGCCCCGGTGACCACCGTGACAGGTACCGAGGAAAGCACCATGGCGCCCGTCCTCCAGGGAGGTCAACAACCACCGCAACAGCCGCAGGCCCCACGGTCACCCACCACACCAGTAGTGAATGTGTTTACCCAGCCCCCAGGGCAGAGTAGGGGAGAGGCAATGGGCCAAGAAATCAGTATAGAGGGCCTAGGGGCCCAATAGGTGTGTGCTGGGGATGTAACCAGACAGGGCACACCAGAGGCAACTGTCCCACAAACCCATGGCCTGATAGGACTGGGCCAAACCAAGGTCCTAATAATTGATACAGAGCATGGCAGCAGCCACAGTCTCAGCCCCCTCAGGGTCCTGTGAACCCTTGGGCAGGACCAAATCAGGGATATTGAGGGTGCCCAGAGAATCCTGAAGGGGAGGGTCAGTTTCCAGCAATAACAGTGCAAGCTGATAAAGAACCAATGCTGCAGGTTCAAGTAAATAATAGAGGCACACCAATGATGGTAGATACTGGAGCCACTTACTCTTGTGTAAGTCCAAATTATGCCTCACACCTCCCTATGTCAGGAAAATATGCTTAGTAGGATTCTCGGGACAAACGCAGCTGATACCCATGACTGCTCCAGTACAACTAACCACGAGCGGACGCTCAGCTAAACTTCCTATATTAGTTTCAGCACATACCCCAATGAACTTATTGGGAAGAGATGCATTGTGTCAATTGGGACTACAGATTCAATGCACACCAGATGAGATAATAATAGAGGAAACTGGGATCAAAAGACAGATGATGATGCAACAAGCTTCTTTGGCAAATGTCTACTGGATAGGAGACATAGAGGGAGTCAGAAAGGTTATTTCCAAATGGGGGAAATATATTGAAGCACAGATGCCGGAGGCTAGAAGACCCTCGATGGGTTACCATTGTACATTAAGATATGACCCATATCAAGGTATATTTCTGGAACAGTTGTGGTTGATGAATGTAAATGGGAAACCGGCTCCCATTACGTCACAATATTTGGTGATAGGGGAACAAGGGGCAGCGATGGAAGTATGTGACACACAGGGATCAGAATTGATAGCCAAGTGGTTTGATGTGCCTGGGTCGGACCCACATGTCACTCTATTGGTAAATAAGGGTTTCAAAGCTAAGGATCTGGGTCCAATGATGAAACGAGCAAAGCAAGTGCAGTGGGAAAAAACAGATAACCCTCTCATCCTTTGCTCTTCTGAGAAAGATTTAATCAAGGTTCTCTGTTTTGCAGAAATGATTGGAGAACCACAAGAAGTGGAGATCACTACAGGCCAGCAAGTACAAATAGGGGAAGCTATTGATAAACAAGAGATGTTAAGGAAAGAAATGGGTAATTTCAGAGCAGGTATGGTCACAACATGACACAGATGTTGGACTGGTTAAATCAGCAAATCCAGTATATATTCGGGTGAGGCCCGGATCTAAGCCTGTGTGGAAAATACAGTATTACATGAAGCCAGTAGCAGAAGCAGGCATTAAGCCAACAATTGAAGGCCTGGCAGAAGCCGATGTGTTGGAAGAAACAGTTAGTGACTGTAATACCCCACTGTTCCCCGTCCTGAATAGCAAATAAAAAGAAGTGGAGGCTGGTCCACGATTTACGACCAATAAATGAGATTGTGCAGGATTGTCAAGCAGAGGTTCCAAACCCACACACGTTGCTGACAAACATACCAGTCAACGCCAAGTATTTTACAGTGATAGATTTGTGTGGCGCCTTTTTCAGTGTTCCCTTAGCGGAGGAGTATAGACACCTGTTTGCTTTTACTTTAGGTGGAAAGCAATATAGATACACACACTTACCCCAGGGTTTCAAACATTCCCCACACATCTTCAACCAGGTGTTGAAGGCAGATTTGGAGGAGCTTGTCTTTGAGGGAACATTGATCCAGGATGTGGACGACTTGCTGATTTGTGCTCCTACGCTGGAACAGTGCCATGCAGACTCCATAAAAGTACTGCAGAAATTGGCTGAGGGGGGATACAAGGTGTCCAAGAAAAAGTTGCAGTATTGCCAAACAGAAGTTGAATATCTGGGTAGGACTGTAGCTCACCAATCGAAAACCATAAGCCCAGCCCAACTGGAAGGGGTGAGCAAGGCTCCGTTGCCTCAGACGGTAGGGCAAATGATGACCTTTCTGGGGATGACAGGGTTTAGCTCAGACTGGATAGAAGACTATGCAGTTAAGGTGGCACCCCTACGGGAACTGGTGAAAAACGCTGGACAGCAGCAGTTAAGCGCCAAGTTGAATTGGAACAGTGATGCTTTGACAGCTTTTGAGACAATAAAACAGGATATGCAGTCTGCATCTGCTCCGGGAACACCAGATTACGTCAAGCCATTTTTGTTGTATGTTGCTAATAGAGACAGGGGATATGCAACAGCAGTTTTGATGCAGGACACCTGTAGTGGCAGGAAGAAGCAACCCATTGTGTATTATAGCACTAAATTGGATTCAGTGGCACAAGGATATCCACCCTGCTACCAGGGGTTGGCAGCAATTCAGTATGCATATGATAAGGCTTCAACCATCACCATGGGATACCCAGTGATCATCCACACCCACCACAAGGTGGCAGAAATGATAGAGCAAGGGAAATTTGTTGTAACAAACTCAAGGTTGTTAGATTATTTGCCTCTATTAACATATACAGACATAATTATCAAACGATGTACAACAGTTAACCCAGCAGAAAGAGTTCCCCTTGGGTATGAGGGAGAGCCTCATGATTGTGTAGCAGAGTCCTTGACATTTACTAGGTTAAGGCCTGATCTTCTCTCAACTCCACTTTTGGGGGCTGAGGAAGAGTTGTTTGTGGATGGATCCTGTTGCAAGGACTATGAGGATTGCAGGATTTGCGGTGGTCAGAAGAAACAGTAAGGGCCAATTTCAAACCATAGTTAGTCAAGCATGTGCACAGCCGTGTTCCGCCCAATTAGCGGAACTAAAAGCTTTGGCAGCCGTCTGTAAGGAAGGACGAGATAAGATCGTGAACATTTACACTGATTCAGCCTATGCGCATGGTGTCTGTCATTTATTTGGAGCTGTGTGGAAGCAAAGAGGTTTTAGGAAAACAGATGGAACGCCCACTCAGCATCATGATCATATTCAGGACTTAATGTCTCTTCTACTTCCTCTAAAAGTAGCCATTATTAAGTGTCAGGCACACAAAAAGGGAAATGACTATATTATTCAGGGGAATAACGCAGCAGACGAGGAAGCGAAATTAGCCTCAAAGTGTCATAGTGCGATAATGGCACCAGCCATATTAGTTGAGGCAGCCCCAGGAATGGATGATATTATCAGGATGCAAGACAGAGCCAGTGTCTATGAGCGCAATGTGTGGGTTAAGCGAGGAGCAAACAGAGATGATGCAGGCCTCTGGAGAGCTCATACAGGACACTTAGTGGCACCAGCGGCCCTATTTACGAATCCTGATCACGAATGCACATGGTTTCAATCATTGTGCCAGAGGCAAAGTTATGAGGAAAATCAAGGAACAGGGTTTTTGGTCACCATACATGCAGGCGACGGTAGATGTGGCCCTAGCGGAATGTGAAGTATGTGCACAAAACAACGTTAGGAAAGGAATAACAACGCTGTTGGGCCACATCCCAACACCAGAAGGGCCATTTAGGCATTTGATGATAGACTATGTGGATCTGCTGAGGCCTGTTAACGGAAAATGGTACATGCTCGTGGTGATCGATAGATTTAGCAGATGGGTGGAAGCTGTACCCTCAAAAGACCAAGGAGCAGGAACGGTGATTAAGTTTCTGACTAGGGAAATCTTGGCATCTGACTAATGCCAAGATTTGGTATCCCAACAGAAATTAGCTCAGATAATGGGTCTGCTTTCATCGAGAGAACTTTGAAACAGGTGGTTCAACAGCTCAGAATTAAGCAGAGGTTGGGATGTGTTTACCATCCTCAGTCTCAAGGAATGGTAGAAAGAGTAAATGGAACACTGAAAGCAAAGATCAACAAGATTTGTACCAGCACTAGGTTGAATTGGGTGGATGCTTTACCGTTGGCACTGATGAGCTACCGCATGCAGGCTAACAGAATAACCCATCTAACACCACATGAGATGCTTACGGGTCAGCCCATGCCGGTGCCAGTGCTTAGGAGTCCTTATGAAGGGCCTCCGTTGGAACAGTTAGAACAGGAACTTGGAGAATATGTACGACAACTAACTGCTATACATGAAGTTATCTATCGACAGGAAAGTGCACAGGCATCAGAGCCAGAGGATATCCAGCTTCGGGCAGTGGAACCGAGAGACCAAGTCTACATAAGGGTCTTCAGAAGGAGGTGGAACGAGCCGAGACGAGAAGGACCCTACCGGGTAGTTCAAGCTACGCCAACAGCAATACAAATAGAGGGCAGCAACACTTGGTACCACCCCAACCATTGTACCAAGGTTCCGCAGGGAGCAGGTCGAAGGCCACATGGAGAAGAAGGAGAAGAAGAAGGTGACGACGCAGATGACTCCAGTGGATTCGAACCAGCGGAAGCTGCAGGAGACCTGGGATGTCCTGCTTTACCCGCTGGGACACCATCGCCTGCTGGACCAGAGTCGCCGGGAGAGGGCCCGTCAGGCATGGGCATGGGGCATGATGGTGGTCTGTCTGCTTTTGCTCGGCTGCACGCTATGGCCGATGCTATTAGCCCAAGGAGAGATATGGCGGAAGGTGATGGGGAAGATCCCCATTCCCTGGAACCCAGTCCATGAAGTCCAGGGGAGGCACCTGCAGAAAGTGCACAAGGAGAACCAGGCATCCCTATTCCTGAACAAGAGTTCTCTACCATCAACCTTGCCGAACTCGACTGGGAGTAATGTGACTGAACTCCTACCTGACGCTAATGACTCAGACGTTGACCTGGACAGAAGGAATAAGGTATGCACAGCAGCACTATTAGCAGGAATTATCCCCTATCATTTGATCACGATAAGACTGAGAGTGACACTTTTCAGCACAGACAACCTTGGAGATCGAAATCAAACAATCTGGTTGGGTAGAATAGAAGGGGGAAAGCGCAAATTGGAGGTAGAAGCTCGCAGCGAAAGGGGCAAGTGTGGCCCACCCGGAAGGAGACAGGTACAAAATGAGGAGTGTTAGGTTCTGTGTAAGCAGATGAAGTGTAAAGTCAGGGCAGGACCAAAAATAAACAAAATGCAGGCCAGAGAACTGTTTGAGGAAACAGCTCTGTCAGCAACAGTAAGAGAAAGAGGTACAGTGGAAATAAAGGGAGAAACATGGGGACAGTTGTGGGACAGAGACATAGATAGTAAGGAGTTGGATACGTATATACCGAGGGACCAATAGAGAGACACAAAGCACAAGTGAAGAGCTGTAAGCAGTTAAGATATTCTCGAGGCTAGGGAAGTGGTGATTCTGAGGAAAACTAGGTATGAGACACAGAGGTCCATCAGGGCAAGAACTCAGAGTGAAAATAACCTGTGTAGTTGAAACAGATGATGCCCAGTATGGCCAGGCCATCTGGTCAGGCGGTACCTGCCGAATCAGGGTCATGGAGACTGGGGGAATGTGGAGAATATTGGTTGAACACGATAAGGGAAAAACAGGGCTGTTTCTTGAGCTAATTATTACGGACTACGTGAGTGGGAGTAAGATACAACAGATAGATTGGTGGCATGATGACACAGGTTCAGGAAGTAGAGAGACATCAATCATGGTGACCCAGACTCCGAGAGAGGTGCAACAAACGTTGGCTCAGGCGCCCACTATAGTACAACCGCTAGTGATGGTGCCTATGAAGGAGGATGAGGTTCCCGCACCAGCACAGGCTTTAAACTCTGCAGCCACGGCAACAACAGTCCCATATCCGGTCACCACTATAGAATCAGCAGAAGAGGTAGAAAGGGACCATATGGAAGCAGCTGAAACATATGATTGGTACAGATGGGCTCAGTATACGGCTAACCAACACGAGGTAGATAATTGTTTAGTATGTTCAAGAGCAGGACATGGAGGCATGGTAGTGGTGCCTATTGAGAAAGGTTGGGAAGAGTGTTCAGATGAAAACTTTCAGTTATGGCGTGCAGGAGTTGATGATGATACATACCATTACCCGTGCTTTGTAACATGTTTAGTCTGGTTAGGAAGTACACGGATCCAAGCGGAAATGAAGAGGTATAACTTCTCTGTAACAGTAGAGTGTGAGGCATTAGATGTAAAGATAAGTTCAGAAAAGGCAGAGGTTACTCTTCCAGCGCCAGGTTTGAGGATATTGGGCAGATATGAGTGTTTTCAGGCAAAAGGAACTGTTGACGTTGGACACTTTCCGAAGTGTAAAATGACAATAGTTTTGGACAGAGGCGAGATATCAATGGTCCAAACTGGGAATGGCTTTACTCTGTTTCAGAGGACAGGAACACAGAGCATCTATTTGGAGCAAGATCAGGCTATTGCAGATGTATTTTGGATGTGTGGAGGGAGACAGCTGCGTTCAGTGTTGCCAAGCAATTGGTCAGGGACATGTGCCAGAGTCAGGGTGGCCCAAGATGTGACCATAATACCTCACATCCAGGTACAAACAAATACCGCTGTTAGCCAGCCTGCTAGCACAGTGGAGTCTGTCGATAGCATAGCCAGAGTAGTCAGTACAGTTTTACCTATTGCCACTGTGACTCGTTCCAGGCTGAGAAAAGTTAAACAAGATAGTGCTAATAATAGCAACCTTATTAAGATAAAGCCTTCCTCCACTTCGGTCACAAATAAAAATGACTATATCACCTCGCATCTCAAAATGGGACTCCTTAATGTTAGATCCCTTGCTCCAAAGGCAGTTGCAGTAAATGAATTAATCTCTGATCATAAACTAGATGTTATTGGCTTGTGTGAAACGTGGCTAAAGCCTGATGAATTCACTGCCCTAAATGAGGCCTCTCCTCCTGGCTATACTAGCGATCATATCCCCCGTGCATCC
>JACXGI010010227.1:0-28122 GCA_016801175.1 Esox masquinongy
GCAGTGCCACAGACTGATCGACTCCATGCCACGCCGCATTGCTGCAGTAATTCAGGCAAAAGGAGCCCCAACTAAGTATTGAGTGCTGTACATGCTCATACTTTTCATGTTCATACTTTTCAGTTGGCCAACATTTCTAAAAATCCTTTTTTTGTATTGGTCTTAAGTAATATTCTAATTTTCAGAGATACTGAATTTGAGATTTTCATTAGTTGTCAGTTTTAATCATCACAATTAAATGAAATAAACATTTGAAATATATCAGTCTGTGTGTAATGAATGAATATAATATCCAAGTTTCACTTTTTGAATGGAATTACTGAAATAAATCAACTTTTTGATGATATTCTAATTATATGACCATCACCTGTATATGAAAATATTGGGTCGCCATGTTATTATTCTGTGTATATACATATTATAATGTAAAATCAAAGTTAATTGTTATCTTTGGAAATAAAGAAATTACTATTGCTCAAAGTCTTTAGCATGGGTCAGTGCCTCAGGTTATACCTGTCAAATTATCAAATAATTACCTCCTTTGGGAGACAGGTAGTCTGTGCCATGAATTCCATTTTGTCTCATTAACCCATAATGTCTTCAATTTGGTTTCATAATAAATATTTTTTATGTTTCTGCTTGGTTGATTTTCAGGAAAAAGTTTCTAACCTGTAAAACAATCTGAACATGGAGAAGATATCATCGCAATCAAAGAAGAGATTTCATCTCAGCTATGCATCTGCCAATTAAGTCTTCCATCCTCGTTCTCCTCTACAATACATTCCTGTTATCTTCCAGTGAAGCGTTGAAATCTGTGCTATCACAGATTTCAACATACTACAACATAACATACTACAACATAACATACTACAATCATGGCCTTTTGTACTTAATGACACTGCCAAACAAGCAATATTTTATAGCTTTGAGGAAAACAATCAGGTACTGTCTTGGGATTAGGGTAGACACACAGTGTACTTAAGAACTTAGAAAACAAGCATTCAGAAAACACTAATCCACATCCATGCATCTAAAACATTCTTATTTATAACTTTCACTTACCTAGAATTATTTAAATACTACACATGTGATTTAAAAAAAAAGATTTAGCATTTGCAATTTGACTGTGAACATATTTTTTGTTTGGAACAAAGGGTTAATTGCCTTGCTCAGGGACAGAACCACTGGTTTTTCACCTTGCTGGCTAAATGGGTTAAATCCAGTCGGATTTGCTAGGCTACCTGCGCCCCCTAAATGTTAATTACTATGTGGCATTTGTAGAAACCACTCTCAAAGACCTTCTGAATGCATGGCTCTGCACAACTGCTCATATAAAATACCTGAAAGTAAAGAATCAGTGCGAATGTTTCCCTTGATGTAAAAGGTTGATTGAAAGGTTGATTACTTGTTTGTACACATTATTTAATGTTCTTATCCTAAATCCCTTTTTGTTTGTTTAGCATAATAAAAGGTATGACTGAGTATGTTACAGATTCTTCCAATTGCGTGCTAGCCTTTCTTGGAACAATGGACAAACTTAAATTTTCCTTGACTCCAGTCAACAAAGTCAGTCTTTAAACGTTCCGAGAAGCTTAACACATTTTCTTTGCAGGAACTAAATCATGGTCATAATTAAATTTTATCACAATGTTTTCAAACATATTTTTACCAATAATAAAACACACAACAAATTAAATATCTTTCCTGATCAATAAAGTGAATGAATGCAAAAAAAGCACATTGTGTGTGGGATTTATCAGTATCATCGCAATCACTTCATATATTGAGTACAGGAGCTGTTCTTCTCATAGGTTTTTAGATTTACCATCTGCAAACATAATCCCCAAAAGAAATTAGGAAAGGTGAATACAATGGAGGAGCACAAATTATATAAATATATGCAAAGCTTTGTAATGGTGGTAAGTGTTGCATATTGACTTAGTAAATGCAGAACCCAAATCCTTTCTCTGCGTGTATCATTCTCTCCGAAATGTCCCCAATGACAGCAGACAGTTGCTTAGCTCTTTCCCTATATTTTACCTGACTACATGTAAAGACCGGCAACTGAATTTATGGTCTGTTTGAAGTGTATGCAACATACTGTACTTCCAGGGTTGTTATTTTGGACACACTAATGTTTCTCAAAGGGAAGTAGTCAATCTTTCCTCAACCCTAAACCCTGAAAAATGTCAAGCTTGGTGTTGATAATATCACTTGTTCTTATTTTAGTTTAGTCACATTGTTTCATTACCAGCTGAGTAGCCTGACTTGATACCTTTTTGCATCGATTCTGAACCATAACATTGGAGTCATTATCCATCCTGGGGGCTAACAATTCTCATTGTCACGTTCTTAGGGACATGTAAGTAAAACTCCCAACTCCCCTGAATGCACATGGGGGACTAGCCTATCCCTTCCATAGAGATGGACATAGGTCATATCAGTCCATCCAATACATCTGTTTGAGCATGGCCAGCACTATTGAGGCCAGTTTCATGTCATAGGTGCACTCCGGTCACACGATCACCCTATTGAAATTGCCATACTCCTTCAAAAATAACTGGTTTGCAAGGTATGAATTTGGAGCTGGAAGGAGATTTCAAATGGATGATCATGTGACTTTTTTTGGCTCTTTAAGGTAATCAATTTCTGACCAACTGAGTAATCAGAATAGATCAGCCAATTAAATTGTAATTCCCACCCAGGTGACTAGATTAAAATGGCGCATGGTTCAGTGCTGATGTCTATGTATCTATGATAGGTGTTTTTTAACCAGTTATGACCTAACCAATGGTTCCAATGGCATCTAGTTTAGGGTGACCAGATGTCCTGGTTTGCCCGGGGCTGTCCCGGTTTCAAGCTGGGTGTCCCTGGTCCTGACAAATATCTGTGAAACACTAAAATGTCCTGGTTTCCTACATTCACTACCAAATTGTCCCGGTTTTCACCACAATAATAATGATAATACTGTAATGTTTCCACATACGAGTCGGAGCCAAACAAACAACTGCATAGAACTGCGGAGCAATGCAACAATTCTCATCAAAGCTCAAAACGCCCCCAGCTTCACCAACCACAAGTACGCACGATGACCTACATGTGTGCATAAGCGCATACATGTGTGCGTGCATTAGCGTGCAGTTACACAAGTGTCCCGGTTTGAGGGTTTAAAAATGTGGTCATCCTAATCTAGTTGCTTCTTGTAAGATCATTTGTTGGTGTAGCTCAAGTTCTGACCACAAGAGAGCAGCCTCTAAATGCTTTTTTTGGACGGTTCCATCTCCAACAGCTGTCTATGTACTGTATGTACTGTTTGATCTTCCATACTCTGTATGTTACATTATGATGGTTATTGGTGACTACTCACTGCACTGTTCGAAGCCAGCTGTGACTAAGATACTTTTGTCATGTTTTGAGGCAGAAGTGAAAGACAATTTAAGTGGGTCAGAAGTTTACATACACTCAGTATTTGGTAGCATTGCCTTTAACCCTAAAGTTATGTTATGGTCAAATTGACCCGTTTTAAGAATTTGGGATGTCTGAAATACCATTAAGGTTATTTTAATCTGCATGAAACTTGTCTGATATCCTCAACATTGTGTTGATGAACATATAAAACAAAAGGCAACCAAATTTAACAGTTTTAAGAGCCTCGAAAAAAATAGTTAAATTCATAATGTTAGGGTCAAAATGATCCGGTGGTGGAGATTCTATGAAAATGCTTGTTGAACATCCTGCTGAGTACAGATATAGAGTGGAAACTGTCTAATTACACCTCAAAACACACACACATACTGCACAGAGCAACTAGCTCTGCCTGCCATGGTCAGTGTTTGTTGCAATACTTTACTAGGTCATATGATGTGAAGAATTATCACGTTAGAGATATTTCACCCACAGAGACCCTTTGTAATGTCTGACATCACACACACTAAAAGGTAAATCACCCCTCACCTTTCACAAACACAAGCTATTATTATCTTTGTTATTATTGGAACTGGACTTTTCTTGTGGTAAAGGCTTTGTTGTTTTGTGTGTGGGAGGACCTAGGAAGTACTGAAAATAACTTACCCGAGTTGATATTACTTATATGGCTTGATAAGGACCCTGTCCATATGTTATTTTGCAGACTACAAGTTCAAATATAATCAGCAGGTTGTGGGATACAAAGTCAAAGAGAGATATATTCCTTTCAATCATGTCACTTGAGCAATTTCATATATTCTCCAGAGTAGATCAGTTCAATAACTGTGACACGGACCAGCATGTCGTGTGAGAGACAAACAGCACATGGTGTGAGAGCCTTCCCAGAAAACTAGCCTCTGTGAACATCGTCATGGCTTATTGTGCAGAGATGACCAGCCTTGCTCCATCTGATTCCCTAACTTTTGATTTGTGTGTATCATGTTTTGACCAGAAACATTGATGTTGTCACTATGATCATAATATTTAGACATATTAAGCAGAACATTGTCTAGAACATTAAAACATATTGATTAATTTTGTCCATCATAGCAAATAGAGATATATTTCTGTTTTTTGGATAAAAAAACTAGTGTTTATCATAAAGTAAATGTGGTCTCTGTGGACTATATAATGAAATAAAACTGGTAAATGTTATAATTTATCAGAGTAATGAGTTGATTGTGGATGTCAAAAACATTTGTTGGAGGCTAACATATCAATAATGAGTCCTGGGTTGTGATTTAACATCCCGGGTCAATTTGACCCGCTAACATAATGAGTGTAACCAAAATGTTAACATAACACAAGGGTGAAATTGTTTGACTTGGGTCAAGCGTTTTGGGTAGCCTTCCACAAGCTTCCCACAATAAGTTGGGTGAATTTTGGCCCATTCCTTCTGACAGAACTGGTTTAACTGAGTCAGATTTGTAGGCCTCCTTGCTCACACATGCTTTTTCAGTTCTGCCCACAAATTTTCTGTAGGATTGAGGACAAGGCTTTGTGATGGCCACTCCAGTACCTTGACTTTGTTGTCCTTAAGCCATTTTGCCACCACTTTGGAAGTATGCTTGGGGTCATCGTCGATTTGGAAGACCCATTTCTGACCAAGCTTTCATTTCCTTACTGATGTCTAGAGATGTTGCTTGAATGCATCCACATAATTTTCCTTCCTTATGATGCCATCTATTTTGTGAAGTGCACCAGTCCCTCCTGCAGCAAAGCACCCCCACAACATGATGTTGCCGCCCTCATGCTTCACGGTTGGGATGGGGTTCTTCGGCTTGCAAGTCTCGCTCTTTTTCCTCCAAACATAATGATGGTCATTATGGCCAAAAAGTTACATTTTTGTTTCATTAGACCAGAAGACAGTTCTCCAAAAAGTACGATCTTTGTCCCCATGTGCAGTTGCAAACTGTAGTCTAGCTTGTTATGGCGGTTTTGACCCACTGGAATTATGACCCACTGACGCACTGGAATTATGATTTGTGAGTGTGAATTCTAAGTAAAATAATCTGTCTGTAAACAATTGTTGGAAAAATTACCCTGTGTCATGCATAAAGTAGATGTCCTAACCGACCTGCCAAAACTATAATTTGTTAACATGAGATCTGTGGAGAGGTTGAAAAGTGGGTTTTAATGACATCAACCTGTAGGTGAATATAAACTTCAGGACTTCAGCTGTATTTAGCATTCGGGGAAGCTTTATTTATACTTGGTGCTAAGATGCGTCCTTATTCCTCAAAATCCACATTCTGTTTGTACCCACATTGCTGCTGTTAAATCTACTGTATACATGGTATGTATCTATCTGTGTTATCTATCCATTGTGTCCATGTTGTGACCTGATGTCCTGGTGCTTCTCTGTATGCAGAGTATTTTACTTTTTACTTGTAATATAATAATGATGTTAAGAACAAATCAGTCAATGACTTTAGAGGCCTAGTATGATGATCATGGAAATGCTTTTACCATCCAGACCTGTTTACACTTGATCGATATCTAGACACAATGGTACAAGCCCCATGAGAAAAAAATAATTTGAAAGATGTCCTTTCAATATTTTGTGCAGAAAGGGTGACCACCTTTGAGATGTGAACAGGAAGATCCTATAAGATCCTATTAATTTGACAAATAAACCCTGAGACTTGTGTGTCTTTTCCATTTAACAGATTCTCATATCCAATGCATCATGATGACCCCCCCATAGTCCACAACACCAAAAATAACTCTGGGTAAAAGAATTTGGACATGGGCAGGAAAAGGGACACAGGACATAAACAGCCATGGAGGTGGTTGCATGACTAGTTTGTCAACACCTACGATGCATCTTGCATGTTGAATGCTCAGTTTCGTTTTCCACCGATTGTACTTTGGTCCACACTGACTGGAAATGAAAACCCTCGGAGTGCATCTTTTAAAACCACTTTATTTGTCTTCTGTGATTCATATGTTTATCATATAGAGATGTTTGCCTTGACAACAACATTGTGACATCATCAATGTGCACTTTAAACCCAATGAATACGGGTTGAGGTAAGTCCATGTGAAATTAGGGAGTGATAGCACAGCTGAGAATTGATTGGTCCTGCTAGTAGTCAATTACACAAATTAATATGATGTCTCATCTTCACATTAAAACCATACAGCTATTGACATCTACATTCAAAATGAAAGCTGCATATAAAATAGTATTTCCTAATGTTAGAATTGTACCACAATGTACCTAAGAATATTGGAAATGTTTTTACTGGTACATTTAGAGCAGATGGATGTACAGTATTATGCGCCACTAGGTATATGGCGAGCAGCAGGGTGGGGGCCAATTCCATTTCAATTAAGTAAATTCTGGATTGACTGAATTGAAATGTAGCTGACCTCAAACCATATTTTAGTACATTTACATTTTAGTCTTTTAGCAGAGACTCCTATCCAAGGTGACTTACAGGAGCAATTAGGGTTAAGTGCCGTGCTCAAGGGCAAAACAACCTACTTTTCTTACATTTTCAGTAACCTTTCAATCACTGGCCTAAAGCACTTGACTACTAGACTATTTATTAGTTGAGGCCCAGTTATTAGTTGAGGTATATGGCACATAACTCGATAAAATATAATTTTGTCCTCATTGATATGCAATCCCTATAGGGGACATGTTATTACCAGGTATAAACACAGCCTAAGTCACAAATCATTAAGGTAGTTGTCTAAGAAGGCCCTGAAAGGAAGTGGTGTAGTGTATCATAGCAGTGTTCCTGGTGGCCTCACCATCCATGGGACATGACCTTGAGATGAGGACAACAATGCACTGTTCAACCAGCAGAACAAGGGACAACCTCAGAATGTCCAGGAGACCTTGAACACAACGCCCCAGACATTCCAGCAACATCCAAATTACACATGTTGGGTGCATGGCAGATACCAACCTCATTATAGACCTCTACACACACACACAGGTAAGAACACACAGGCAAGAACTAACACGTTTAAACACCTGATCCCTTATCACCACCTTATCCCTAATACACCTACAATATGTACCTCCTTACACACACTCACATGCTTCTTCATCAACAGTTACACACGCACCGTGTTGTTAATTATTCAGGTGATGAGTGTGTGTATAGAAATGTCTTTCAGCTGTTTATTTCCTCCCCCCTAAAAACATTCTCAACCTCTCTTGGCTGGCATCTTTGATTTTACATTTTAGTCATTTATCACTCAAACGTTCCAATCCATTTCTCAATGTCACAACATTTTTCATCTTTTGTGCTCTGGGATTCAAACCACCAACCTTTAATTTACTGGCCAAAAAACTCTTAAACACAGGGCACCTTTTGTTCAAGCAGAGGAAAATCTTAATGGATACTGTTGTACTGTATTTGTAATTATAGGAGGCTTAGATTTTAAAGGCAAAACTAAATTCTTCTGAAAGAGGGAGCCTGTTTCAAGTAATTTGCATTTCCACACGTGAGCTCTAGCTGGTTTTGTTTCACCAACCTTTGTTCTTTATTATCTCACAGAACGGGGCTGATATCTTGCCCTATCTTTCCCTCTCGGCCCAGAGCCACAAGTAAATGCTTCTTCTGGAACACTTGGTCACCCCTTTTTGTAATGTTACGCTATAGGATCTGACATTTTAGTATCGGTGGAATGAGCCTTTTCCTATTCCTTGAAATTTCACAATAAGAGAGACTTGAAACAGCTCAACTGAGGTTGTCCGTATAGAAATGCTATGTTTTCCATTTCAGTTCAAAGGTCATGAATGAAGCATCACTGCTATCCAACCATCTGGCACTGATGATGCCTCCCTGTTTAGTGCACTACATTTGATCCAACCTTATGCACCTTTAGGGAATAGGGTGCCATTTCATACAGTGATAGTGTGTTACTAATAAACCCTTAGTGATTGAATTCAACAGGTTATTTTCTGTACCTGCTTGATGCCCCTTCACCTGTAACTCATCATTGCTACCCTAAGCCAATGGCAATTTGTTAAAGTCATTGTTAGTACTTCCTGATCCATACATTGTTTCGGAGATTTTGTATTGTCTTATGTCTGGTCAAATAGCACACTGAGCATAGGATCGTAAAGGAGTGATGATATTCGTCAGGATTCTAGAATAGAGTTCACTTCATCCACAGTTACTGTATCGGGAACCCAGCCACGTGGATATTTAGTTCAGCTCATCTCGTACATGCAGTATGAGGTAACACTTGACAATAAGAAACATTCATTTTCAGAACTCCTTCATTTGAGGGATCCCACTTTTCAATTGAGGGTTTAGAGATAAAGTCCTCCCCACTATCCTTCCAACCAACCAATACAGAGTAAGGGTTACTTCCGTCATCTTCACATCCTTTTACATTCACCATTCTATAACCAGCAAGCAAATTCCACAGAGAAGCTGTTCTCATGTATGTGCTTCTGGTCTAACAGTCCAGCTTGTTCAGATTTCAACATCTTCACCACTACATCAAACGTCATCGTCGTCATCGTTAGCCCTCAGCCTCCTTTCTGCCCCACTATGTCCCCTCTGACTCCCTCTCTGGGGAAGCTTGCCCACCGGATCTCTACAAAGCACATACTGCTTCCAGATCTTCTGGAATGCACTCCGGAACTTTTTGATCCGGAATGCGTAAACGATGGGGTTCACAGCGGAGTTCCCATGCGTGAGCAAGATGGCAATGTAGATGAAGAACTTATGTTTATCATATTCTGGGCAGAACAGGGTGACGCAGTTGAGAATGTGGAGAGGTAGCCAGCTAATGGCAAACAGGAAGAGGACCAGAGCCAAAGACTTGGCCAGTTTCAGTTCCTTCCCATAGTACCGGCTTGGGTCAGTTTGGCTGGCTGTCACCTAAGGTAGGACATAGAAAAGGAAGAGGATTTAAACTTCAGATTTAGATGTTGGTCTTCAATCTCAGAACTTCTGAAAGTCTATGCTGATTAGTGTATGTCTAAGGATATTACCCGGTAAATTGACTGAGAGAACTGCCTTGCTCAGGGACAAAACAACTGATTAAGCCTTTAGTTAATGGTCAAATACTCTAACCCACAGGTGTCAAACCGATTCCAAGGAGGGCCTAGTGTATACTGGTGTTTGTTTTTTCCTTTCAAATTGTGCCCAAATGAGACCTAAACAATTAGGTGAGGGGAGATCCTAACTAATTAGTGACGTAGACACTCGGCCCTCCTTGGAACCAGTTTGACACCTGTGCTTTAACCACTAGGCTACCTTCTATATCTCTCCCCACCTCTCTTTGCCTCAACTCCACTCCTCACTT
This sequence comes from Esox masquinongy, assembly GCA_016801175.1. Classification (NCBI taxonomy): domain Eukaryota; kingdom Metazoa; phylum Chordata; class Actinopteri; order Esociformes; family Esocidae; genus Esox; species Esox masquinongy. The sequence continues at coordinate 9,748 of JACXGI010010227.1, forward strand.
TTATGCTTATCAAATGCATCGATGTAATTCTTTCTTATTCATCTGTAGTCCAGACAGTAACTTGTATTTGACTTATCTGATCAGTTTGTGTGGTCTCTTCAATGGTCATTAATCAGCTGCATATCAATGAAAATAGGGGTTGGCAAGTCTAGGTCAAGATAACCTTGGCAAAACACGGCAAGATTAGATCAAGCTAAAACTGTCAAGACTAGATCAAATTGACCGCGGCGAGACATTTTCAAAGACTATATCAAGCTAACCTAGGCAAGACAAATCAGTCAGATTACATCATAGAATACTGCAGCATAGATCCTATTGTAGAGCCAATTTAACTCACGGTAAGGAATGTAGGGTTACTGTTCTATCATTTTGATTCTACCTTCTTGTTTAGCTGCCGGTGTATCATATAGAATATCTCCACGTAGATGACCAACATAAAGACGAGAGGTGGCAGCACCCAGCTGAAGAAGTTGAAGTAGACCATATAGTCCATGCTGATGACGTTCTCAAACCGACACGTCACTACGTTGTCCTCGGTCATCAGGGTGCCGTTTTCACGGAGACGCTGAAGGTTGTTCCAACCCAACATGGGTGTCATGCCGACCACAATGGCAACCATCCAACACACCACTACCGCTGTGCCAGCACGCCGCGGCGTCACCACACGCTTGTAGCTATAGAGAGTGGGAAACAAGACGATCAAGTGAGCTGTAAGTGGATACTGTGATGTAACTCTATTCTTTACCCATTTTCATGGTATTTCAGTTCAAATTTTCATGCTTTTTAGCACTTTGTTTTCAGGAAAAAATAACAAGTTTGTGTAATGAACCAAAAAAATGTTGATGACCTTTTGCTAATACAATCAATTCACTTTGATTCAAACGATTTTTTCCCCCAGTGGGGAGAGGTTGATTCCATTTCTTGTCTAACTGACTAATATTCTGGGAAGAAAATCACTGAGATTGGCCTGTATCCACCATGTTGTGCAATTAATGGCATGGTGGCTCACTAGACTGGCTAAACCTTGTCGTACTTCTCAATTTCATCCAAGGTTATAATACAAATCTGTAATATTTTCCCCTCCTTTTGAATGGTATAGCTGAGTAACTATTCAAGAGGAATGACCAGAGGTGTTTTTTTACATATACCAGGGCAGACTATATTTTTCTCACTCAGAAAGTCCCCCACAAAAAATTGTCTTCCTGCCAGACAATCTCATTCTCTATCTCTGTTTCTATCTCTCCCTTCCCCCCCCCCCTCCCCCTTCTCTCTCTCTCTCTCTCAATCTATCTCACACACACACAGTGAGTGGTGTGACGCAGACACCTTTAATGTCTCCTACAGGAAGCTAGAAGCAGTCCCTACTGAGTGATCTGGCACACAGCTGTCAGGATATGTAACACTTGCTGCAGCTTAGCGTCACACACACACCACAGCATGCATGCACACACGCGGGTGGCAGGTAGCCAAGCAGTTAGAACATTGGGCCTGTAACTGTAAGGTTGCTGGTTTGAATTTCAGTGGTGACAAATTATAGCGATATTTGCCAGTTTTACACAGGAGGTCCAACCTAGATTTTTCTCTTCAATTTAACGCAACCCTGCCAAATTGAAAAAGTGTGGAGAGCTGTCATGTAAAGCACCTGAGGAGCAGTTAAGGTTCACTGTCTTGCTCAAGGAAAGAACATTTTTTTTACCTTGTCAAATCTGGGATTTGATTTGGCAACCTTTTTGGTTACTAGTAAGGTGCTTCACTCTGAGAGTGGGGTCATGGCCATGGCATCAGCTATTATTAATGGAGACCCCTGGAACAAGTAAGGTTAAGTGCTTTGCTCAGGTGTAGATCAACAGATTGCCTAGATAACCTAGTTAGGAGGTTACACTTGTACAAATAGAAGAAATGTAAGCACCCCGCATTCACAAACACAAACACGCACCATCAGTTTCATAGAGTCAGGCCCAAGTGGCACCTAAGTAGAGTGGCATTATATATTCATATCAGCCACAAGAATCGCATTGTTTAGCCGTGCATTCTCTAGCAGTGGATGCATGGCAAATTAACTTTAAATCAAGATTTAGGCATTTAAGGAATCTCTTTTGTTTTTTTGGGATTGTTAATCGATCAGTTTGGATTTATTCAAACCCACCAAAGAAAGGTTTATACAGTTTACAATATTCCAAAGCATAATATTCCAAATCACAATATTCCAAAGCATTTTATAACGAAAATTAAAAGAATACTGTTGAGCAGTGTTATCCTAATAGTAGTTCTATGTACCCTAGATGAGTCTTTAAATTAATTTGTCATTTGGAAAACTGTAAAAACTGTAATGTCGGTTTGATTGAATTGAGGCCTTCATTAAAGTATTCTAAACTGAACAGGAGTGCAACTGTATTATTTTTTATCACATCTCGAAACGAACAGCAACAATCACACATTGCACAGATGACTCCTCAACAATATTTTCCAATCTTGTTCACACTCCTCAATTTAAAAAGATTCTAACTCAGCTTCTTAATGTCAAAATGATAAACCTAATATATGACCATGTGCATTTGTTGTGCTATTTCAATGGCACATCTACTCCACATGGTAACCCATTTTTGTGGGCATGCTTTCTGGTGGCATTTTCATTTCTCCCCCAAAACATACATGTGACCATATGGAAAAAAAGACAATTAAAATATATATATGCAGCTCTGGAAAAAATTAAGAGACCACTCCTAATTTTTCTTAAATCAACATCTCTACATGTATGGCAGCCATTCCATTCAGTGTCTGTTAAATTCCAACACAGGCACACCTCATTTTACCTAATGAGGTACTGATTAGGTGATTACCTGAACCAAATCTAATTTAATGACGAAAAGTATAAAAACCACTGCTGTGGTCATCACTATCCTCTTGCAATAGGACCAGTTGGATGGCAAAAACAGTGCAAGTAGTGCCTCAAAGGAAATTGGAATAAAAAATTACTATTCAGCATTATAAAAGAGTTGAAATAAAAGCTTTGAGTGAGGAAACGAAGGGTTCAATTCTGGCTTTACTGGCAGACGGACACAGTGAGCGTCACGTTGCTTCCATCTTGAAAATTTCAAAGACAGCGGTTCATAAGAACAAGGTCAAGCAACAGACATTGGGGACAACAAAGCTACAGACTGGCAGAGGGCGAAAATGACTGTCCACTGACCGAGATGACCATCAACTCATTCAAATGTCACTCAACAACCGTAGGATGACATCAAGTGACCTACAAAAAGAACGGCAAACAGCAGCTTGGGTGAAGTGCACGGGGAGGACGGTTCAAAACAGGCTCTTAGGGGCAGGGCTGAAGTCATGCAAAACTAGAAAAAAGCCCTTCATCAATGAGAAGCAAAGAAGAGCCAGGCTGAAGTTTGCAAAAGACCATAAGGATTGGATCGTAGAGGAATGGAGTCTTCTCTGATGAGTCAAATTTTCAGCTTTGCCCAACACCTGGTCGTCTAATGGTTAGACGGAAACCTGGAGAGGCCTACAAGCCACAGTGTCTCGCACCCACTGTAAAATTTGGTGGAGAATAGGTGATGATTTGGGGACACTTCAGCAAGGCTGGAATCGGGCAGATTTGTCTTTGTGAAGGACGCATGAATAAAGCCAAGTACAAGGTTATCCTGGAAGAACACCTGCTTCCTTCTGCTCTGACAATGTTCCCCAACTCTGAGAATTGTTTGTTCCAGCAGGACAATGCTCAATACCACACAGCCAGGTCAATCAAGGTGTGGATGGAGGACCGCCAGATCAAGACCCTGTCATGGCCAGCCCAATCTCCAAACCTGAACCCCACTGAAAACCTCTGGAATTTGATCAAGAGGAAGATGGATGGTCACAAGCCATCAAACAAAGCCGAGCTACTTGAATTTTTGTGCCAGGAGTGGCATAAAGTCACCCAACAGCAATGTGACAGATTGGTGGAGAGCATGCCAAGATGCATGAAAGCTGTTATTAAAAGTCAGGGTTATTCCACCAAATATTGATTTCTGAACTCTTCCTAAGTTAAAACATTAGTATTTTGTTGTTGAAAATGAATATGAATTTGTTTTCTTTGCATTATTTGAGGTCTGAAACCAATGCATCATTTTGGTTATTTTGGCCAGTTGTTATTTTCTACAAATAAATACTCTAAATGACAATATTTTTATTTGGAATTTGGGAGTAATGTTGTCAGTAGTTTATAGAATAAAACAAAACTTTCACTGTTCATTTTACTCAAACACAACCTATGAATAGTAAAACCGGAGGAACTGATTAAGAGGCCACTGCAAAATTATGTTTTCCAGAGCTGTGTATTTGGATACACTAAATATTTTGGAAAAATGCATTATTTATTGCATTTGTGTATTCTGAAATGTATAAAATGTTTCACATGCATTTGTAAATGTTTTTAAAATAAAATATTAATAATAATAATTTATTGCATTTGTAAAGTGCTTTTCATTATGGAAGAATAATCTCAAAGTGCATGAAAAAGAAAGGGAAGGGTAGGCCAACTGATAGAGGTGTGTCTTAAGGCCTGCTGTAAAATTCATGACTGTCTGTGCTGCCCTGAGGCTATCAGGAAGGGAGTTCCAGAAGTGATGTCCAATAAAAGAAAAGGTGCAGCCTCCCATTTTTCAGAGCTGGATTCTTGGTACATTGAGCTGATTGGGTTCGCTGGACCATAGAGGGCATAGCGGTTCATAGGGGAAGAGCAGGTTAGATAAGTAGATAGGTTCCAAGCCATTGATAGCTATATAGACTAAAAGGATAATTTTAAAGTAAATTCTTTGAGGGTCAGGAAGCCAATGCAGGTCAGCAAGGACAGGTGTGATGTGGGCAGATTTTTTTGATTGTCTCAGGATCCTTGTAGCACTGTTTTGGATGAGCTGTGTTTTATGAATTGAATCTACTGGCAGGGCCCCAAGTATTGCATTCCGATGATCAATTCTAGAGAAAACAAATGAATGGATAAGCTTTTCTGCATTCAGAATTCATCCGACTGCTTCTGTCTTCTGTCAAATCATCAATAAACACTAGTGACCCAGTGCTATAGGGGCAGTGTGATGCATGCCTATGCCAATGTTCCTTTTTCTTTGCAGCCTAGGGATGGCCTGTTTCACTTGCATTGAGAGCTCCTTTGACCGCATGTTGTATCATGCGGTCAAAGAAGAATGCGAATGCCACACCTGGAATCAACTCCAGACCTTTTACCTGCTTAATTCATGAAGAAATAATGAAGGAATAGCCTACACCTGTCCATGAAACAGCTTTTGAGTCAACTGTCAAATTACTTTTGGTCCCTTGAAAAAGAGGTGGCTACTAGCCACCTACTATTAAAATAGCAGAGCAATCAGCTTAGGCAGCCATTAAGGCTCCATGGCAACCAGCTTTTTGATATAGTACCAGATAAAAGTTTGTTTGGCAACACCTACTCATTCAAGGGGATTTCTTAATTTTATTATTTTCCACATTGTAGAATATTAGTGTAGAAATCCAAACTATGAAATAACACATATGGAATCACGTACTAACCAAAAAAGTTTTCAACATATCACAATACATTTATATTTTAAATTCTTCAAAGTAGCCACACTTTGCCTTGATGACAGCTTTGAACACATTCTGTCAACCAGCCATGAAGTAGTCACCTGGAACGCTTTTCCAATCATTTTGAAGGTGTTCCCACATATGCTGAGCACGGGTTGACTGCTTTTCCATCACTCTGCAGTCAAACTCATCTCAAACCATTTCAATTGGGTGGAGGTTGGGTGATTGGGGAGGCCAGTTCATCTAATGCAGCACCATCACTCTCCTTGGTCAAATAGCCCTAACATAGCCTGGAGGTGTGTTTTGGGTCATTGTCCTGTTGAAAAACAAATGATAGTTCCACTAAGCACAAAACTAAACTTCCTCCTTTATGCTTTACAGTGAGTCCCACACATGCAGAGATCATCCGTACACCTAATTGCTGATTTCTGAGGCTGGTAACTCTAATGAACTAATCCTTTACAGCAGAGGAAATCCTGAGTCTTCTTTTCTTGTGAAGGTCCTCATGAGAGCCAATTTCATCATAATGCTGGATGTTTTTTGTGACTGCACTTAAAGAAACTTTAAATGTTCTTGAAATTTTCCATATTGACTGACCTTTATGTCTTAACGTAATAATGGACTGTTGTTTCTCTTTGCTTATTTGACCCATTCCTGACATAATAAGGACTGTATACCAACCCTACCTTGTCACCACACAACTGACTGGCTCAAACGCATTAAGAAGAAAGAAGTTAATTGAAATGCATTCCAGGTGACTAGTGTGCAAAGCTGTCATCAAGGCAAAGGGTGGAAACTTTGTACAATCTACAACATGAAATGTATTTTGATCTGTTCAACACATTTTTGGTAGCTACAGTACGTTTTTCTGTATGTTATTTCATAGTTTTGATGTCTTCACTATTATCAAATTTCAGTCAAATTTATTTAAGCCCTTTTTACATCAGCAGTTGTCATAAAGTGCTTTTACAAAATACCCAGCCTGAAACCCCAAGGTGCAAGCAACTATAGAACTGAAGCACAGTGGCTAAAAGGGGCCAAAATTTAAGAAGTAACCTAGAGAGGAACTAGGCTAGGAGGGGTGACCAGTCCTCTTCTGGCTGTGCCGGGTGAAGATTTTAAGAGCACTAGTTGTAATAATTAATAAATGCATGCGGGCTGTGGCCAGAGTCTATAAAACTTAATCCAATGCAGAAGCATGACCAGATGGACAAGGACACGGGCAACCCGTGGGAGGGGTTTATTATAATTATAATATATTATTCTATATTGTGGAAAACATTAAAACAAAAGAAATACCCTTAAATGAGTAGGTGTGTCCAAACTTTTAACTGGCACTGTACATATGAAAAACTTGGAAATATTATATTTTATAGAACAACACACATATTTTATATCTTTTTTGGTGTGGGTCACTGGATTGACTGGACATGTAAAAACTTAAGTGTACGTAAAATAGGATCGTTAGACAGTTGCTTCTACACTGTACTACACATACTCAATGTATTAGTGCTCAGGTGTGTGTGTCTGATGGAATTGTGTGTGACATGTATGCTCCTGTGTCTTCCAGTGGGAAATGTGTTGTGTGTGAGGGGCACAGATGGTCAACGCATTAAAATATTTACAAAGCTTTCTTGGGGAGTGAGCTCCATAACTGATGTGGAATTGTTATGGTATCCTGAAGGGCAAATAGAGGACTGATACTGGACTCATCTTACATTGATTATGAACTTTACCTCAATTAATGCTGGCTAGATATATGACAACACTGTGTGTCTGCACATCATTTCATACAGGAATTATCAGTACATGAATGAATTCAACATTTGATACACAATGCTATACATTCATATATTGCTTCTCACATCATACTGACTTAGGGTAAGGGGTCTGTAGGCTATCTGTCCTGTTTTATGATTTTGTCTGAAAGCTGTCAGTGTTGCTCTGTTCTTTTGCATCTATTTGGTCTGCCTGTTGGCAGGTGATGCTGTAAGTAGCTCCCTGTCCAACAATTGGCTGTAGCTGTCTGGCAATACGCTGGCTCTATACTAGCCTAGGTATTCAGTATCAACATAATACATTCTGTAGGCTATGCATTTCCAAACGTACACGAGACACAAGTACACAAGACACAAGTAGAGTGTCCTTGGAAAGGTAAACGTTATTACAACACAATTATTTAAAAAATCAGCGACATCTCTCCATTTCTATACAACCTATTGTTACCTCATTGGTATTTTCACCCTCAGGTAACGGTCGATAGCGATGGCCAGTAGCGCGAGGATGGAACTCTGCGTGAGCACCAGCACTGTGCACGCGAACAGCAGGCAGCTGTAGAAGTGCGTCTTGAGCTCGATGCTGATAGTGATGGCCAGCGGGATGACCAAAGCCCCCACCGCAATGTCCGCCAAAGCCAGAGACACTATGAAACAGAAGGTGGTGTCCCGCAGAGAACGGTTGATTCGTACTGCCCATACGACCATTACGTTCCCGATCACCGAAGACACAGCGACTATCACCTCCATCACGATGTAGACAGCTTGGCCGGGCGGTAGACCAGACGGCATCTTGCCAGTAGCGTGGTTGGTCCAGATGTCTGGTGCAGCTAGTATCTTAGACAGAGTAGAGGAGTCCTAGTCTTACATTAAGTCCACTGGAACTCTTTACGCATGGTCTTTTTGTTTGTAATACCGTACGATTATGTGGCTTTAGGCATAATCGCTGTAAGGTTAAATAGTTGTTTTGCAATTTACTACTGAATAATGTAAGCCTTAGTTGGGACACTTCTTGCTTGCTGTGGTTTCAAGGAAGTCGTACTCTTGGGGATCCACTATAAAATAATTATCTTGTTTTCTAAGAACGTCTAATTGAGTCATACTGGCGTGGGAGGTCCCAGTCAACAAATAATTGGTTTCCAGTTCAGGTCGCATCACCACTTAGTCCTAATCTTAAATAATAACAGAAAGTTAAAAAAAAAGTGTTGTGTCATCAAAGAGAAAAGCTGCCAACTGAATAAAAATAACGCGACATTTAATCAGATTGATTATTCCCCTTTCCCCGGTCATTCATTTATTATTTCCTGGTTCTCTTTACATCCAAGGAGCGATGAGTAAAATCCGGGTTGCCATCAAGCCTACAGCAGAATGGCTTCTGCGGTAGTGGAAACGAACTATCCCGAACTCAAACGGACTGCTGCTGCGAGTGAATTCTCTGCTCCGCTCTCTCACATACGCAAGCGGACCTAACCCTAACCCCACTGTGTGGGGACTGTGGGTATGTCTCCAATCTAGCCTAGCATTGCCAGGTGCCAATGCGCATGCATGTGACGTGAGCATTCACAGGAAAAAAGCAGTAATGTTTGGTAATTGCATAGGCAGCAGAGATTTGGAGGGCAATTTCTATGTCATATTTGGAAAGGTGCTAGGTAATGACACGGAACCTAACGGATTAATGATTAACTCATTAAATTATTCACCAATATTATTTATTATTATTATATTATTATTGCCAGTTCTGTATGCTTTTCATGCAAAATAATGGTCATTCAATGTTTTTGATCCCTTTTGTTTCCATCTGTTTCAGCCACCCCAAGATCCAGAAAAGAGGAGACGAGACTTCCAGACCAACAACATATTGTATCCTGACGGAAGAGTAATAGAAAGAAAAAAACGACAAACCACCACTATAATACGTGAAACAGCTAGACTGTGTTCACGCTCGAGTTTGAATATAAAATGTTAGAGGAAATTCTAGTTTTACAGGGTGCTTCAGTGCGTACTCCCAGAAAGACAAGACAAGACCTGTTGCCTTCACGTCTATCCAGAAAATACAAATTCTCACAAATGGTTAAGTTCGGGGGACAAAAAATATTGTCTTGAGAGGCGCTGTGCGCGTGTGCCCTGCTTGCAGAGGTATGTCTGTCTGTTTTAGTAGCGGACTCAGGCTGAGGAGCAGGGGCGAAAAAAGTGCTGCATGTGGTGGGGCACCAACGTGCAGAAATTTGTGATGCATTTATGGTGAAACAGTTCCAAACCCTGGTTAAGATTACAATTGTTTTATTATGTGACTCTGTGTGTGATTGTCACACACACACACACACACACACACACACACACACACACACACACACACACACACACACACACAGTGATGTCAATGAGAATGAGCTGCAATGCAGTTGGAAGTTTACATACACTTAGGTTGAAGTCATTGAAACTAATTTTTCGACCACTCCACAGATTTCATGTTAACAAACTATAGTTTTGGCAAGTCGGTTAGGACATCTACTTTGTGCATGACACAATTTTTCCAACAGTTGTTTACAGGCAGATTATTTCACCTATAATTCACTGTATCACAATTCCAGTGGGTCAGAAGTTTACATACATTATGTTGACTATGCCATAGGCTAACTGACAAAATTTGAGTCAATTAGAGGGGTACCTTTGGATGTATTTCAAGGCCTACCTTCAAACTCAGTGCCTATTTGCTTGACATAATGAGAAAATCAAAACAAATCAGAAAAGAAATTGTGGACCTCCACAAGTCTGGTTCATCCTTGGGAGCAATTTCCAAACGCCTGAATGTACCACTTTCATCTGTACAAACAACAGTACGCAAGTATAAACAGCATGGGACCACGCAGCCGTCATACCGCTCGGGAAGGAGACGGGTTCTGTCTCCTAGAGATGAACGTACTTTGGTGCAAAAAGTGCAAATCAATCCCAGACGAACAGCAAAGGACCTTGTGAAGATGCTGGAGGAAACGGGTACAAAAGTATCTATATCAACAGTAAAACGAGTCCTATATCGACATAACCTGAAAGGCCGCTCGGCAATAAAGAAGCCACTGCTCCAAAACCACCATAAGAAAGCCAGACTGCGGGTTGTAACTACACATGGGGACAAAGATTGTACTTTTTGGAGAAATGTCCTCTGGTCTGATGTAACAAAAATGTAACTGTTTGGCCATAATGACCATCGTATGTTTGGAGGAAAAAGGGGGAGGCTTGCAAGCCTAAGATCACCATCCCAACCGTGAAGCACGGGGGCAGCATCATATTGTGGGGGTGCTTTGCTGCAGGAGAGACCAACATCACACACTGTAGTGGGATGTGAAGGTTACAGCTCAGACTGCACTAAATTCACTGACACCTGAATTTTCTAAAGGGGGTGTGACTGAGTGTGTGTGTGAGGATTGTACCAAAAATAAAGGGGTACTCCAACCAAGAGATGATTCTACCTCATTTCCACTATCTTTTGGAATAAATAATCTCAGTTTTTGCATGTTTTCTTCTTTCTAAATATACATTTAACTTCTCCATGCTAACTTTTTAACTTCTACATGCTAACGATTCTAAAAACGGTCTGGATGAGTTTATTGGCTCCAAACAGAAATGAAATTGAGGTAGAATCATGCTGCCACTAAACTGTTTTTTAAAAGGATATATAAAAACAGGGGGCACCAGGAGGGCATTTTCCATCATAGAGGCATCCCATGAGGGCAACATGTCTGGCATGTAGGAGCATGTAGAGGCCAACATATTTTCTAGCATGTAGGGCAGCCTACATGGCACTGCATGACATTATCTCCATTGGAAGGGCACCCACTAGGACACTTAATCACATTTCCTCACACATAGGGGGCACCCATGAGTACACTGCATCACAATTTGTCCACTGGAAGGGCACCAATTAGTGCCCTGCGTCACGTTTTCTCCACTGGAAGGGCACCCAGAGAGCACTTCATCACGTTTTTTTGCACATAGGAGCACCTTGGAGGGCACTTAACGACATTTCCTCACAAATAGGGACACCCTAGAGGGCACTGCATCACAATTTCTCCATTGGAAGGGCACCCATTAGGGCACTGCATCACGTTTTCTCGCATGTTGTGGCACCCTAGAGGGCACGTTATCACGTTTTCTTGCATATTGGGCAACCATAGAGAGCACTTTATCATGTTTTATCTACCATAGGGGCATTCAAGAGGGCACCTTTGTGGTGTGTTTTTCTGACATGGGGCACTGGGGGGGACGATCGCCTGAGTCCACCAGTGGTCTGTGTAGTAGATGATGTCTTTAGAGGAAATTCATTCATATGGTTAGAGTTAACCCATAACTGTATTACATTCAAACTTAGGTAGATATAATTACTATAACAAAATCAATATTATATCTCTGTATTCTGAGCTGTAAATAAAAATCCAATCCATCACAAGTTTTGATTTGCCTCCGATGTGGTGATGTCTGGCCATCTATACTCCATATGTCCAAACAGGAATTGTCTACAGTCCATGCTTAATCTAGATATGTTAGACTTTGTTACATAGGAGTATTAACTGCTTTCTTTAGGCTTGATCATGTTGTTCAGTCTTATTGTTGTGTTTTATTTCTGTATGTATTGATTGCTGCTGTTATCTTGGCCATGTCTCCCTTGTAAAAGAGAAACTGTGTCTCAATGTTTTTATTCCTGGTTAAATAAAGGTAAAAAGTAAAATAAATGAAAATTTAAGTTGCTTAAATTTTCGAAAAGGAAAATCTAAAAAAGAAGTGGCTTACGCTTGTTTTCCACCCTCAGGATAAAAAAAAAACATAGTTCAAAGGGCAATGGTAAGCCTATGTTAAAATCTTAAAGTCACCTAACAATTATTTTTCCTTCAGCCAATATTTGGTTAAGGCACCTTTGGCAGCAATTACAACCGTGAGTCTATTTGGGTAAGTCGATGCCAACTTTGCACATTTGGACACAGAAATCTTTGCGCATTCTTTGCAAAATGTAAAGCTACTCCAGTGTGGCTTTGGCTGTATGGATGTTTATTATTATTTACTGTTTTATATTTATAATTAATTCAGAACAATATGAAGATTTCTTTCACTTTGACATCACAGACATTTTGTGTTTATCAGTGGCAAAAACAATTAAATCCATTTTGATTTTATGTTGCATGGCAACAAGATGTGAAAAAGTCCAAAGCAGTGAATGCTTTTGAGAGCCACAGTAGTAACCCAGTAACAGTGGTAAGAATACATATGAAATAGGAGGCAGGCTGGTAGTGTTAATGATAGATTAATTTATTTACACAGCGCTGGTGAGGTTTGTGATAATCATACAACCCCGTTTTATTCATAATGTTCTGGGGCTGCAAGGTGGCCTAGTTGTTAAAGCACTTGACTGGTTGTGAGCCAGCAAGATGAAAAATCTGTTGTTTTGTCCAAGGAAAGGCAGTTTGAAAATGAGTGTGTACTTGTCCTACAGCACTACCAGGTAAACAAAGGTTAAAAGAAATTCTGCCTTCCAAAGAAAATACCTCTCATCAGGCAAAACAGGTTATTAATTATCCCAGACAGGAGGAGGCTCAAATGCAACTTAACCGCAGTGCATATATAAATTGTACTCCCCTTAAACCTTTTCCACATTTTATTATGTCAGTACCTCAGAGGTTTATGCATTACATTTTTTGTGTTTTATTTTTTCACCCACAAATTTTGTTTTTGTGTTTTTTTTATTGTTTATAAACATCACACAATACAAATATCATAGCTGGTAATGTCTTCAACCCCATGAGCTGGTGGAAGCACTTTTGTATGGATGTTTATTATTATTTACTGTTTTATATTTATAATTAATTCAGAACAATATGAAGATTTCTTTCACTTTGACATCACAGACATTTTGTGTTTATCAGTGGCAAAAACAATTAAATCCATTTTGATTTTATGTTGCATGGCAACAAGATGTGAAAAAGTCCAAGGCAGTGAATGCTTTTGAGAGCCACAGTAGTGACCCAGTAACAGTGGTAAGAATACATATGAAATAGGAGGCAGGCTGGTAGTGTTAATGATAGATTAATTTATTTACACAGCGCTGGTGAGGTTTGTGATAATCTGGCATACAACACCGTTTTATTCATAATGTTCTGGGGCTGCAAGGTGGCCTAGTTGTTAAAGCACTTGACTGGTTGTGAGCCAGCAAGGTGAAAAATCTGTTGTTTTGTCCAAGGAAAGGCAGTTTGAAAATGAGAGTGTGTTCTTGTCCTACAGCACTACCAGGAAAACAAAGGTTAAAAGAAATTCTGCCTTCCAAAGAAAATACCGCTCATCAGGCAAAACAGGTTATTAATTATCCCAGACAGGAGGAGGCTCAAATGCAACTTAACCGCAGTGCATATATAAATTGTACTCCTCTTAAACCTTTTCCACATTTTATTATGTCAGTACCTCAGAGGTTTATGCATTACATTTTTTGTGTTTTATTTTTTCACCCACAAATTTTGTTTTTGTGTTTTTTTTATTGTTTATAAACATTACACAATACAAATATCATAGCTGGTAATGTCTTCAACCCCACGAGTTGGTGGAAGCACTTTTGACATTGACACTTGTATGTTGGGATAGGTTTCAACCAACTTTGCACACCTTTATTTGTCAATATTTTACAATGTTTTCTTCAAAACTGTTCAAGCTCTTTTAAGTTCTTTGGGGAGCATTCTTTAAGTCATGCCACATTTTCAATTAGATTTAGGTCAGAGCTCTACCTGGGTCACTCAAGGACATTCACCTTTTTCATTAGCCACTTAGCCACTCAACTGTACATTTAGCTGTGTGCTTCAGTGCATTGTCATGCACATTTTCAGCTTTCTTTCTGAGGGCATCAGGTTTTCCTCAAATGCTTTTCACACAGTGCTTAATTAATTGTCCCTTCTAACGTGATAAGTGCCTCAGTCATTGATAAACATTCCCATATCATATGGCCACCACCATGCTTCAAAGTAGGCATGGTATTCTGTAGATGATTGGGTTTTTGCCAAATGTAATGCTTTGCATTTAAGCCAAAAAGTTCCAATGTAGATTTGTCAAACCACAACATTGCTACAGATTCTTATGAACAGGCTGGTTTTCACATTCACCCTTTAACCAGCCTTGGTCATAAATGCCCACAGCTCGGTTTAAGTTGCCATTGGACTCTTAGTAGCTCTCTGATCAGTCCCATACTTGCTTAGTCATACAGTTTGGAGGGATGGCCTGGTCTAGCCCGGATCAACCTTCTGGTTTCTGATCAGATGTTATAACTGCTAGAGTACCTGCTGTCCTTTTTTAGCTGTAACTAAAACAGGAGATTCAGACAGACAGAGATAAGTGGCTGACCACTCCGTGGTAATGAGAACGTACTGTTACATCTATGCATCTACCATATGAGTGTGGCTGGCATTTTCTACAGAATTTGCCAGCTTCCTTCCTTCTAAACCCTGGAACACACAGTGACGGAGCATAGTTTATAGACCACTCAGTCATTTTTGCCAGTGACTGAGTGGAGAGGGAATGTATGGTGATAGTTTGTTATCTATACGCTAAAGTTTTTTCTAGTGTTTTCACAATATGGGTTTTTATTATAAACCATATACATATGCAATGTATATGAAATATATGGTTAAACTGTTGTAGATCTGCAAATTGAAATTATATTTTTTTGTTTATTGTTGTAGTTGGAAGGCCGTTTATGAAATGGTTGAGAGGACTCGGGTTGTTCTGCAGGGTTTGAGGCATTAGGTCAGAGAGAGAGAGAATGTGCATTTCCCCGACAGCCCTTTCTGGCACATAGTGAATAGCTCCTCTATTCAACACAAGCTAGAAGGCGGTTGAGGGAAAATACATTCTCTCTCTCTTACAACCATGGTGAATTCATGGTACAAGCCTATCTTTAATCTGTTGGTTATCTGTTACATGAAAATATGTGGGCTAAAATTCTCTGAAGTCAAAGTGTCTGTAGCTTTACTGTAGGTATTACAGATGTCATACAGGGATAAATAATAACAAAGTTATGGCTCCAAAGTACATCTGGGATCATCAAGGCCTCTTCACCTCCATGGCTGTCTATTCTTATACCCGATCACTACACTACACTAATGTACACACTTAAATCAGTCATAATCTGACATTTGCGGTTTTGCTAAAAAATAACTTCCTGACTTCCTGTCATTTATGTGTTTTGTATAATTCTTTTTGGTGGGGCTTTATAAGTGTAAAAACTGTAAATAGAATGATCATACAGCATTTCTTGCATTGTTTCTAATACCCTTTATATTTTTTCATAATCCTTGATATCTTTTATTTCTTACCCACTCACATATGCTTTAAATATTGCATTTATTTCAAATGTTTTTCAATTTCCTCTCCTATTCTATCCCACCCTAACTGAAGAAAAATGTATACCTTTATCTGTAGCCAGCCATCATGTCTGAAGTATAAACAAAAGTATAAACTTGTCTCAAATCCAAACCTCCAATCTCCACAGACTATATTACCCTGTATTTTATCACGTTTTTACTTGCAATACATCTCTGCATTCTACTGTGATGTGTCACTAGGTTCTTGAAATTCAAATCTCTATCATCTCACCATACAGCCCCCAAAATAAACACATTGACCACGTTAAATTATGTAAGTGGTATATTACATGGTTCAAATTAGTCATATTTCACCATACTACGATTTTGATGCAAGAGATGCAAGAAGGAAACACAGACTGAAGTTGTGTCTATACATAATTCAGATACACAATGTATGTCACAAGGACTACACACCAGGCCTCAAAATTCATGATTTTAAGGACAAGGCCACTTGGCCTTAATGGGGTACATAATTTGCCAGGGCACCAAAGCCATCAGCCAGGGCACTAAGCCCATAAAGCAAAATAGCCATTAAACCAAGCAAGCCTAGTTCATCTGGCCCGCAATAGAAAGTGTTACCATCTCGAGATTCAAACCCGGGTCGCCCACGTGAAAGACTGTGTCGTTAACCACTACACCACAGAGCTGTACATTTGCTGCCTGTCAGTATAGCCTCTTGTCTATACTGACACCCGGCATCTGTATATCCTGAACAAATGCTCTTTTGCCACTGGCCGTTTTAATAGTTAATTGGCCACTCTTGAAATGACATTGATACAGTTAAACTGACTAACGTTTCCTACTAAGTTCACCTCCATCACAAATAGCGTCTATGTATGCCGTTTGCCACTGGCCGTTTTAACAGCGTATTAGCCAGTAATTAGCTTTACCGGTATCTACTAACTACTGGAATAGTCACAAGAATTGAGCAATTGTTAGCGAGTCTGCCAAAGCTATTTCATTTCATGGCATAAGAACGTATTTTTTTTTTCATGGCAAAACAACGTACTTTTTTATTTCAGTCGTGAATGACATTTAAATAGTAACTATCAATAAAGGCGACGATAACTAACTTTTTCATCAAGTGAAAAGACGAGAGAATCGTGGAATCTACCAGAAATAATTAATAAATGTCGTTGCTCTCAATACATTCAAACTTAGGTCTTCCACATGAGAGGCACTGTCTTTAACCACTACGCCATGGCATTACACGTTCCAGCAGTCGCTAGACTCCATTGAGGATTGTGTTAAACTGACTAACATTTCTTATTAAGTTTACCTCCACCATAGCGTCTATGAACTGTATTGCTTTTGCCACTGGCCGTTTTAATAGCTTATTAGCCAGTAATAGGCTTACTAGTATCTACTAACGTCCTAGGAATAATCATAAGAATTGAGCAATTGCTAGCGAGACTGAAGATGAACTTTTCCATGCCAGAAACAGTCGCAAAATAACCATAAACTGTTTTATTTCTGGCTTACTATAATGCAGATACTGACGGTTTTAGCCAGCAAAGTTTTTGTCTATATGGAATAATTCAAAACGCGTACTTCGCTTCGCCTGCGAGGAGATACGAACTTGGGACCTATAGTTTACAAGGCCGCTTCTCTAACCACTGCGCTATTTAACAAGGGGTAGTCAGTCAGTCAGTCAATCAGTCACTGCTCAGTAAGAGACATTCGCTCTTCTTAGCCGACTCCACTTACGCAGTCTGGCAAAAAACCTTCTGTTAAGAAAAACAGAAACAATTATTGTAGCGATTTAAGAAAGCTTGTGTGTCCTCCTCATGCTTCATTAACTAATGACAAATAATTCATAATTGACAGACATCACCAACCTTACCTCCAAGTTCTACTCTTGTGTGTCTGTAAGAGTTATTAGAAGTATATTTTTTTAACCAATGTTGACTAGTTCAATGTGAATCCCTTGTCAAGAAAGCCCAAAATCACCTTAAGTGTAGAACTTTTTGTCAAAGAAAATCAAGATATCTTAAGCTAGGGTGGTCATATCGTTATGGCAGTTGCAAGGCTGATTTAGCAGTCTGATTTAGCACAAATAGTTAGCTATATTTAAAATGAAAGCAACATTTATACAATTGAAATTAAGCAAGTAACCAAGATGCAAAGGAGGCATACAAAATTATGTCATCACTAAAGTAATTTAAGATAAGCAATTTATTATAAAATTAAGGTAGGGTTGCCATATTAAATTTAGTGTAGCTAGGTCTAGGTTCAGATTCCGAAGAGAGAATGATTAATGTTACTGGCATGTGTGGGGCAATAGCATTAAGATAACATGCAAGTCTGCTAGAGGCTAAGTAGAACTAAGAAACATTGTACCTGCATTAGAGGAGGGGGTGACAGGATCCTTATCTCACTAGAATAGTTGGGAGCAAGAACAGACCGCTTGGTATTCTGTAGTAAATGGGCAGAATGCCAAATAAGTGAAAAGACGCTGGAGCTAGAAGTCGATTGGTTGGAATAACAACAGGGAAACCCGAAGACGGCAGCTGCCATGAGAAGATGTGTTAAACAACGTATATCTTACCCATATATGGTATGAACCGCTCCCTGAACCAGAAAAGTAGAAAAAACGGGAAAATCTAGGGTAGGGGGCTCATGCTATAAGAACTGTGTGTGCTGTG
>JACXGI010010228.1:0-28121 GCA_016801175.1 Esox masquinongy
ATGTGCTCATCAAGGTCTTCCAGAACCTGGTCAGTCTCCTCCGACTCAGTAGCCTGTCAGGTCCTGGTTGCCTCTAGGCATCTCTATGTGCCTGGAGGCCACAGTCAGGGACTGACTGCAGAGGTGCCTCTTGGCATCTCTATGTGCACTACTGATGCACATATTCCCCAATCAGAGGCAGCTGCTCCCTATTGCCTCTGATTGGGGATCCTATTTAAGTTACCCGTTTTTTCCCCTTAGTTGTTGGTCATTGGTTGGAGATAGCTTTAAGGTTGCTGCCCTTCAGTTCATGGTCGTACTCGCCTTTTGTTATTTTTGGTTCGTGGAAGAAAGGTAATAAAACGATGTTCTACAGCTCTACGCCTCGTGTCCTGCCTACAGTGAACCGTGACATAGCCGACCTTTCCATGGGATTCCACATCTGCCTAAACAGCTTGCACACCAGTCAGGCCTTCAATCTAACAAAATATATTGACACATGAGTGATGCACTCTTGGGCTGCGTTTCAACTACAGATTAAAATCTGGATAGCCAAGCTCACACCGATTAGAGTTGAATGCTTGTAGGCATGCCAAGAGGATTTTGCAGCATTGCATGAAGTTTAAAAAAACAGATTAAATAAGCAGAAGAGATCGAAACATGGTTGACAATAAATGCAGGTACGTCTGTCGGTCCCACCAGCAGACGGTCGACCAACCATGTTCAGGTTGTCATGCTGCCTCACGTAATTATACATAAAGTCACTTTCTACCCTGTGCTTGCATCACCACCTAGTACCTCCCCGACTTCGCTACTTTTCATTGAAAGTGAATAGGAATCTGAAGAAGTCAATATTAACTGGTAGACAGACCGGTGAGAAAGTATCAATGAGGATCATCTCAGGCACTTGGAATAATTTCTCAAAAAATAGTTGAAACATTCCTTTCAAGATGTCTTCTGGTCATTTATGCTAGTAGTACAGCGAAAATCTTACAGCTGGCCTCTTTAAAACGTAGGGGTACCATTTATGTTGCATTACGCAGAAACAAAGGGAGCAGTCGGGGTCAACAAGCAAACAGTGTAGAGTAGTACGAGGATTAATAAAAATTCATCTGATTGGTTAAAAATCAGGTCTCACCACCCAGCTAATTTCTTTGCTCCTCTCTTTACTTACTTACTGTACAGATTGTTTTGCAGATTGCTGTTTAAAAAATGTTGTTTACAAGAAAGCAAATCCTCTTGAAACTAAGTGCAGAGAAACAATACATTCTTGCAAATATTCAGTTACAAATTTATTCACTTTCAGAATTCATCATCTACACGACTGAGACTGTGTTTATAGATACAGATTATTTTTTCATGTTCACAAATCATATGTTAAACATTGGATTTTCACCTACAAATATATTCTACACATGCAAATCATTATGTTGGTTATTTACGTTCATAGGTTCTGGAACTGAAGTAGTACAATATGTGAGATTCTGAGCTTCTGGTACTCTGATCTGCAGTTTTCAGGCCCAATTCAAGTACTGTTGATCACATACATTTACTCCTTGCCTTATGTTTTGAAGGTTCAGGGCCTCATTATCAAAGGTGTTTGCAAACCAAAATAGACAATAAACCTTGCACCACTATTCCCACCAAGATTGGCATTTATTTCATTTGAACTTGACAGGAAGTGTGTATATCTCCAGGCAAATTGCAACCCACGCATATGCGCCAAGTTGAAGAATTGAGTTACAACCAAAAAATTTTATTCTGCAGGAAACTGAGGTTTTTAATCTGTGGGAATTGTAATAGTGTTAGATGTATGTAATAGGCATACATGTTCAGTTAGAAAAAGTCACAGAAAATGATTCTGCCCATAACACTACAATAATTCAATACATTTTGCTGTTGCTCCTTCATGCTGTTCCACAATATCCAAACCATACAACAAATGAGGATGTTTCTGTCACCATAAAAATTGAACAGAGGGTTGTATTGCTTGTTCACAGGCACAGAAATATTTTGTTCTGATTTACCAATGGAAATGCATATACGTTTCTGTGTGACAGCTGATATATCCTGCCTGCTTGGCCCTGTCCAGGGTTATCTTCGGACAGGGCCACAGTGTCTCCGGAGCCCCCATTTCAATACCTAGTATTGATATGGGTGCTCAGTCCTGATTTGTTATGTTGCATTAGTTTATGTGATGGGGACTAGGTTTTGACTAAATTATATGCAGAGTTATCCTTTTAGATCCAAGGAATGCTCCCACTAATTTTCTTGTGTTCTGTTGAATCTTTGGAGGACCTGAGCTCTTGGACTACACCTCACTACCTAGCCTGATGACTCCTATTTATCCCTGGTCTTTTTATCTGCCTGCTTTCTGCTGTCACCGCTCACAGCCCACCTGGTCATCCCTGTCCTTGTCCACCTGGTTGTGCAGCTGATATGGATTCTGCACAAAGATTGTGGACTCAGCCCACCTGTATTTAATGACCCGCTTCTCAACTGAACTCAACTGAATATACAGATATTTGTTGCCTAAAACGGTCATTTAAAGGTAATAATCTTCACCTGGCACAGCCAGAACAGAACTGACCACCCCTCAGAGTCCGCCTCCTCCCAGTAGGGAGTTTATCCTAACCATTCTGCAACAACTTCTTCTTGCTTGCTCTTTAGTGTTTTAGGCTGGGTATCTGAATAAGAACTTTGTGACAACATCTGGTGTAAAAATCTGGCATTATAAAATCTGGCTTAATAAAATAAATGTGATTGATTGAAATCCTTGGATGTATGCCATCATTTTGCAAGTAATGCACATTGTTGATAACAGGCCACAAGTCCCTCCCCTCTAACCATCTTTTCAAATCCTCTTTAAGAATGAGATAAGGGGAAAGAACACACACTGTCGAAGAAAGATGAATGAAAAATACCCTTGTTTCTGTTTCCGCATCTTGACTCAAACCTATTCAGTGATCATAAATCTGTTTTGAGCGTTGCTTGTGCATTTCCGGTCTATTGCAAAATGAGACATTCTGAACACAACAGGCCCGGTGCAGTGAGTTTGCAGATGTCAGTTCGCATCTGCTTCTGATCCTATGAATGTCCTTGCTTGGTCAGTATTGTTAGGAGGGTGAGCTGTGCCGACTGGAGCGGGGTAAAGTCCTATGCCCAGGGGGAAGACACTGGATGGGCAAAGATATGTGCTGATGCTTGGCATGTTGACTCTATGTCTTCCCCCCCACATACATTCTGAAACAGACACCAATCACTGTAGTATATCTGCAACTGTGAGGCTCCAGCTGCAAGCCAAAGCCAGCAACTGCCTTATGTAAAGAGCCTGACCCAGGCTTGCCTTGAGCTAACAACGAAAGCATGACCTGCCAACCAGATGTGTACACTCTTGATAACTAGATTTGGAATTAATGTGTAAAACTGTGAAAGCAACTGCGTTGACAACTTTTTACTTATTAATAGACCCAATTTTATCCAAAACCTCATCACCGATTCTCAAATGTAACATTGTACAATTGTTTCCTTAGCAGAAGTATTATTATTTTAATTTTTTTTGCAGTTTACATATGCTTTTGGCTTACTGATATTTTGTAATGATGCCAAGGCATTGTTCATTTTGAAATACCTCTAGGTGTTTCTATGGTATAACTCAAAATTCTGATTGTGTAAACTTAGGTCACATAGGCAGGGTTAAATCTGCTATTAAAACACACTAAGCAAACAATCTGTGAAGTACTTCAGATAATCAACCAATAACATTAGTCAGTAAGCTTTTGAGAAACATCCTTGAGAAAAGTCCTCCTTTAGACTGCTGCTATTTGCCCCGATAGCCATGCCTCAATCTAATTTCCATGCTTTCATATTAAAGTACTTCGGCTAACATTTCTGTTTTTAACAAGAGAGGAAAACACCGAGGGGGACATGGTAGGAGATTGTATACTTTTCTGACTCATATGAACCTTAAACGTAGACTCAGGGTGTACATTTACATTTAATCGTATTACAAAACACTGTCATTGTAATCTGTTACATTACCAGCTAAAATACTGTAATAAAATTTTAGATACTTCAGAAAAATGATACAGAACAAAAATATAAATGCAACATGTAAAGTGATAGTCCCATTTTTCATGAGCTAAAAAAATCCCTAATGTTCCATACGCACAACAGCTTATTTCTCAAATGTTTTGCACAAATTTGTTTACATCCTTTCATTTCTCCAATGCCAAGATAATCTATCCAACAAACAAGTGTGAAATATCAACAAGCTGATCATTACACAGGTGCACCTTGTGCGTGTGACAGTAAAAGGCCACTGTAAAATGTGCAGTTTTGTCAAACACAACACAATGCCATGATTCTCAGGTTTTTGAGGATTTCTGCTGACTGCAGAAATGTCCACTACAGCAATTCCCAGTGAACATAATGATAATTACTCTACAATAACCTGCCTGCAACATCACTTTAGAGAATTTAGTATACATCCAACCAACCTCACAACCGGAGACCACACCAGCCCAGGACCTCCACATCCGGCTTCTTCACTGGTAGGATGGTCTGAGACAGCTGATGAAATTGTGGGTTTGCACAACAGAATAATTTTGGCACAGACTGTAAAAAACAGTCTCAGGGAAGCTTCTGCATCTTTTGACCTATGCCTCTACCTTATTTTTTCGAGTATCTGTGACAAACAGATACATATTTGTATTTCCAATCATGTGAAATCCACTGATTACAGCCTAATTACTATTTAAATTGACAGATTTCCTTATATGAACATTAACTCAATAAAATCTTTGAAAATGTTGCATTCATATTTTTCACAAGTGGATATTAGTACAAAAGTAAAAACACAATACCTACATTTTTTCTCCACAAAATAATTTATCTTAATATGCCTTGATTGAAAATACAATAAGGTGAAAGCACATTAGGTTTGCTTTAAATTAAGAAGTTGTTTCTTATCAGGGCAAAAAATGTAAGGCGGCGAGTAGAGTTAAGATTAAGACAGTGCCTCAGAGGTTAGTTGAATAAAAATGTAGATGTTGCTAGACTGCCCCCATCTGTTCAGAAAGTATTCTGCAGACGAGCAGCAATTAATCTTCACATTCATAGAGTAACTTTATATATATATTAAATCTGAATCCAGTGCAACATGCACTTTTAGAAACATTCTGCTTTCTTTTCTCAATTTGTTTTGATTTGTGTTCACAACCAGGTTATGGAAAATACCTCTGTATCGTAGAGGTCTGTATAAGCACACTTGGTATCAGGTGGCCAATCAGCCATGCTGCTGTCATTGTAACCCAGGGGGTAGAGAAATGACATCCTTCACAGGTGCTCAGAGAGCAGACTAATATCAAGAAATGTCAAGTTTAATGCAGACCCCCAAATGTAGATTTCTGCAAACAGTACTTAATAGAATAGAACTTCCAGGTGATCTTTATGGAAATTAAATTAAGATATTTTAATATATACATGGGTCAGCACTCAGCACTCAATGCTGCCCTGTATTACTTTGACAGCTTTTATTTGAAACAAGCCTGGACCTTAAAAAACAGGAAGCACTGAAATAGATCAGTTGTTCAGATGAGATGACAAACTAAGTGACTTTGTGTGGGATCAATCTCTACACAAGAGCTCTTTTCTCATAAAATGGTCGCAAGAAGCATACAGTGAGATGATCACATAGTTAACATGATGTCTTGTTTTGTTTCACAATAAAACATGATTTGAAACAAAAAAAATAGGAACTCATTCAGCCTACATTCATGTCCAAAAGGACTGGCAAATATAAACAAAAAATAATGTATAAATCAATTATACAAATACTAAGAAAATATCTTGTACTTACTAATACAACTGCATAGGGGACAATATTGCCATTTAATGCATTAAAAAAAATATTCAGAATCTTTCCAGATCTTTTATATTGTTCTTCTTTTCTATCAAACCACAGGTTATTAATGGCAGTCACGTCCAAAAATTGTACTGTAAAAGGTTACGTTTATAGCCAATTGACCATTTCTTTTAAAAATGTGCTTGGGGTAGTGTCTTGCTGAAATTTCAGCCGACAACCACATTTTGGGATAAAATGTACAGGTATATTGTGAGGTTGTAGATCTGTTGCCTATAATCAGGGCCTTACAGTGAGGGAACTGACAAAGAAATGATCAGTCTATAATATCACTCATTAAAATGCAAATCAATTTATAACGTTTTTGACATGCGTTTTTATGGATTTTTATGTTGTTATTCTGTCTCTCACTGTTCAAATAAACCTACCATTAAAATTATAGACTGATCATTTCTTTGTCAGTGGGCAAATGTACAAAATCAGCAGGGGATCAAATAACCTTTTCTCTCACTGTAAGTCTATCAGAATACAATAATGCTTTAAAACCATTTTCATCATAAACAACACACAAATTACTTTTATATAAAAGCTATTAATGCTATTAATGTTTAAATAGGCCTACTCCCTGGTTAATGAAAGTAATAAAAAAGAACTGACTGAATCAAACAATAAATTTGATGTTAAAATGTAGATTCTCAGCATTTATTTGAGGATACATATTGGTTCCATCATTTACAAATTTTAAACATTTGTATACATATCCTCTTTTTCTTGGCACCTAAAGATCTGGAACAGATTCGTGCTTTAAAACATAGAGACAAACTTTGCCAGTCGAGAACTTTATACTAGTTGCTATTGCAGCATCTATGGGGTCATTGTCATTCTGTACGATGAGTTCGGAGGCATTTGCTTGTACTCTCTCAGACAATAGGTTTCTGTACACTTCAGAATAAATTCTGCAGCTGTCAGCAGTTGCCTCATCGATGAAGACTAATGAGCTATTTCCAGTGGCAGCCTAACATGCCCAAGCCATAATAACTTTTTCTACAACTCTGCAGACTCTTCTGTGCTTTATAAATGTAACATGGCTATAACACTAGTACTTTTCTTAGAAAAGTTGCTGACACATACACACCTAACCTATGGAAAATGTTGTTGATGTGTCTAACTTTTTAGTTGTTTTATTGAGCATCCATCAATCACCCACTATAAACGTCAAACTTGGCTTACTAAACCGTTTGTGATTGCTGGCCTAACCTTATGATGTTCTAATCTATTGTTGCTGATAAGCCTAAAATGCTGATTACACCTTTTTTGGTCCACATGTTGACAGACACCAATAGCAGACTCCAAATGCAATCGCAAAGCCTTTAATCAGACCTAGACATTGACATCTCTTCTCTGGACAAAATGTTGTGATGGAACACACCTGACTAAACAGAACCACATGTTGCTACTGTTGGGGTAATTCATTGATTTATTTTATTAATTATTGATAATAATATGACAATTTTATTAATTATTGATGAAAAAATTAGCACCTGAGACTGCTCGTTTAACAAACAATCATTCAAATTTGGATCTCACAAGACTGTTATCAGAACACAATCAAACTATTACATCTCCTTTGTACTAGGGGAGAAAGTCGTAAGCCATTAATTAAAGCTGGAGAAATTCTGCTGTTAAAATGTACTTTATGAGATGACATGTAGTACATTCATCCTGCCTCATGCATAATGTCAAAAGTTATTATTAATAGTTAAATATACAATTGTCCGTCAATACTACATACTGAGATTCATCAATTTGGTAATGGATAAAGCAGTAACAGTTTTTATTAGACTTGTTTGGCCACAGTCTGTTTGTTGGAAGAGACCATCAAGTAAATTCTCCTGGTTGGGAAAACAGGGTAGTAGCTGGAAAGTTGATAGAACGCTTAACCATGTCGATAGTCTATACTTAACTTAACTTTATACTTAAAGATGAAATATCATGATGAGGCAGAGTTCCATTCTCTTTAGGCCATATGTCTGTATGTGTCACATCCTAGCAAGCCTGCCATGCTAGTGAGATACAATGCCCTCTCTTCCTCATTTGAAGCACAGACACCTGTTTGTTTTTATTGCCCTCACTTTTGTTCCTTATGACTATACATGAAATGACAATGTTTACAAACACTCGCGAGGCAGCATTTCCGTGTTCTTCAGACAACCTGGAAGACCGCGGTTTGTAATAATAATAATATTAATATATTTATATAGCGCTTTTCTAGTACAATTACACAAAGTCCTTTAAACAAAATAAATAGAAATACATTAAAATAATAATAAAAAATATATAACATATATTTAAAAAAAATAAAAGAAGTAAAAAGAATAAGCAAAATATAATAAAATATTAGTGAAAGCCATCTTATAAAAATGAGTTTTTAGGTAAGATTTAAAAGAATGCACTGACATCTCTGACATTGTGTGGTAGGCTGTTCCAGAGTCTAGGGGCCTGTATAGCAAAGGCCCGGTTCCCTTTAGTTTTCAGTCTAGACTCCGGAACATCCAAGTCCTTTTTCAGCAAGTCCTTTTTCAGCTGGTCTGAGAGGCCTAACAGTGCAGTATGGGTTTAGCATGTCACTAATGTAATCAGGTGCCAGACCATGTAATGCCTTTAAAGTGATAAGTAGAATTTTAAAATCTACTCTGAAATTCACCGGTAACCAATGTAGAGTTGCCACTGGGGTTATATGAGACCTTGATTTAGTCCTTTGTAAGAAGTCTGGCAGCTGAATTCTGTAAAACCTGGCATTTACCTAGGTACTTATTGTTGAGGCATGTAAACAAAGCATTACAGTAGTCTAGGCGAGATGAAATAAAAGCATGTATAATTTTTTTAGTGTCCTCAAATGATAAAACCAATCTTATTTTGGCAATGTTTCTAAGTTTGTAAAAGCATGACTGCACCAGTTGTTTTGTGTTGTATTCAAAATGTAAGTCTGGATCAAAGAAGACTCCCAAATTTCTGGCCAAAGGCACAATATGTTTTGCTAGCAATCATAGAGCCAATTGAACTTCATCCAAAATAGATGGGGGGCCAATAATTAAAACTTTGGTTTTATCAGTGTTTAACTGAAGAAAATGTTTGGACATCCAATTTGTAACGTCTTCCAGGCAATTATGCAGAACACACAACTTGCGCAAGACGTTTTGCTTAACTGACAAGTACAACTGTGTATCATCTGCATAACAATGAAAAGAAATGTCATGGTGACAAATTATACTACCTAAAGGAAGCATATACAGAGAAAACAGGATTGGCCCCAGAATGGAACCCTGCGGAACACCACATATGACAGGCACAGAGGAAGGCATTTTTAATGGACACTAAAAATGCTCTATTTGACAGATACGACTTGAACCGATCTAGTGTAATCCCTGAGATCCCAACCCAATTTCTAAGTCTGTCAATTAAACTATTGTGGTCTATAGTGTCAAAAGCTGCACTAAGATCCAGTAACAACAAGACTGAACACTCTCCAGAGTCAACATTCAACAACAAGGATTTGTAACTTCAACAAGAGCAGTTTCAGTACTCTCTGGGGATGGATTAGGCGTATCCGCCTACTCATTATGCGTATCCGCCTACTCATTAGGCGTATCCGCCTAATAATGACATAGTGTTACATATTTTCAAAACGGTTTATGATAGAGATTTGGTTTTCTTTGCTGTTTTCCTGAGATTCCGCTGAAAATAGCCATGTGCATAGGCGCATTTCCTGGTTGTTGTCATCTAGTGCAGCCTAAACCTAAAGCGGACCTGACCAATGGAAGGGTTGTTGATTTTCGAAATTCAATGCACCATCGACTAATGGAAGGATGTTGCTAGGCAGAATATGTTCTTTTACCCACAGGGGAGGGTAACTGTTTGTATTCTAGCAAATTAAAAGGACTCTAGCCATGCGAGGGTTGGAAACAATGTGAGTTTGGGTTTACAAGACCTGAGTGACCAAAAAACAAAGGAGGAATGCTAACAACATGCTAACGGAGTATACTAACTGAGCGCACAGACAGAGAAAGGAGGAGAGTGTTTTCAGCAGCTTTACAAGTATTATTATTAGAAGTATAAAATGGCAAACGTAAAATACTTTCCACAGAAGAAGCTTTGGCAAAAATCTTGTGATGCAAAGATTTTTGCAAAGCTATCTATCACGGATGAAGAAACGCTTCATCAGAATAGGCAAGATCCATCTGAAGACTGGTATGTAACTTCAATAACATATTTATCATGAAATAATGTAATACAAATGTGATCATTATAGTTATTGTCTGCTTTGCATATTTGTTATTGGAAAACAGGTTTGAAAAGTATATTTGGAATTGACAAACTGTTCCATTTGGTACTGTGTGGTCTGAATTTAATGATAAATAGAAAAAGAATAATGGGTGTTAAAAACGTATTGGACTGCTTACACAAAAGGGGAGTTATTTCATTGTTTTGTTCACATTTATTGTAATACAATGCATATTTGTGAAAGAAAATGGGTTTGCAAAGGATATTTGTAATTGAAAAACGTTTCCACATAGTTGTGTTGTTGTCAGAATTCAATGATAAGTAGAAAAAATCAAATTTCGCTTTTGAAATTCTTTAATTTATTGTGCATTTTTCACTCAAATACTACCTTATATGTACATTAACATGCATGCTGAGGTTATTTTGAATCTATTGATACCAAATACATGATGATCAATATCCAAAGTAGTGAAAACCCAAAACAATTGATTAGTCTCCAGGGGGTTAAGCAGGACATTAAAAACAATACTAAGATGATCAGATACAAAAATACCTTCCTTTACAAGATTATTCAGGGTAAGACCAAGAGTACAAACCAAATCCATTGTGTGGCCATGATTGTGGGTCTGACCAGAGACATGCTGTGTCATGTTAAATGATTCAGTTAGATTTATAAAGTCGGTGGCTGCTATATTTGAGGGGATATCAGTATGGAAATTGAAATCCCCTGCAACAATGATACGGCCATGTTTCACCACCAGGGAGGAAAGAAATTCCGAAAATTCTAGCATGACATGCTAATGCACGCTGAAAGTTAAAATGAGTTACCAAAGCAAAAAAATTATTTTTCCAAATGTGGAATTTTGGGATTCTTTCACTTTCCATCGGGATAGCCCGAAACTGCTGAGAAACAAAGAAAGCCATAGATCCAAAGATTAAAGCGAGAAGAACAATTAGACAATACAAGGTCGGTATGCCTGCCAGGTGGTTTTGTGTACAAGATTTCTCTAAGGAGAGGGTATTATCAGAAAACTCTGTCATTACTCAGTCATTTCATCTACTTCATTTTTACAGTCCAGGAGCTACTCTTCCTCTAAAGTGAAATGGACCTTCAGTGACATTGCCTGGCTTCACTCCAACTCTTTGGCCTCCTTAATCTGTAACAAGAGGTAGATAGTGGCAATAAACAACATTATTCATATTCATAGAGAGAGATATTTATTTTTTAAACATATAATGTAAATACATTCAATTAAAAAAGAATATTGCTAAACGTTAGCTAAATAGAGAGCTAATGCATGTCATTAGCTAGTGAGCCGTCACCACACAGCTAAAAATAAAATACACGAAAAAGATTGAGTACAACAAAACTATATTTTGATGAACAACAACTCACGTCTCACTGAAAATGTAATTATATTTCGACTCCGAAATGTGATGTTGATCGACGTTATTGAGCTTTGCATCGCAGACATTTCAAAACGACGTGCTCGAAGAACCCGGAAGAGTGGCTGCTTGTTTTGTGATGTCATGGTAATTTCTCCTATTTGAGTTCCTCCTTCCCTAGTGTATCTTGTCGGTAGGGATGGGACAAAAGTTGTCTACAAGACTAAGACCATTTGCAAGTTATGTAAATTAAGAGTTTCCTACAACACTGCTACCACAACAATGAACCAACATCTTTTTGTTACATTTTAAGAAAACATTATTTTAAACTTTAAACGGTTAAGTACAATATAATGCATTTGTTTTCAGTACTAAAATCTTAAGGATTTCCAAGAGGTGGTTAAAATAAACACATCCTTTTGAACAGTCATACTTTGTTGTTGTTAGTAACTTATTAACTTTGTTTAACCTAACCATGGCTGAACTGTACCGTGAGCCCTGATCCGTGAAATGTACCAAATCGTGAGAAACGAACCGTCCCATCCCTACTTGTCAGTCATTGTTTTGGAATCTATTTGTTTTGTAACTTTGTTCTGTTCAGCTGTGTGAAAGCTTATATTTCAGTTGTTCTTTGAAGAGGAAATCAGGATAAGATTTGTGATCAAAACAACCTGGAGCACAGAGGTGATACAAGGTACAAAGTAAAAGTACTAAGTAACCTGTTTTATTTGGGGCTTTGAAGATGTGGCTGACCAAGTGGGTGACCAAGTGGGTGACCAGAAGGGGGATTTTTCCCTTACCATTTCCTGTGCAGTCTCATGTTGATTGTAGAACAATTAACATTAAGTGTCTGTGGTGCGCTGGTTCCATCAGCGTCTCGCATTGGCCAGAGGTTCAGGACCGTGAAGTGTGCAACGGGTGAGAGTGGGAATGTTCCAGGCCAGGGAGTGCGTGCACTAGGGCAATATAGAGGTCTGAAACGTTCCCAAGGTAGCTGAGTGGCCCTGCTCCACCCCTTCACACCTGCTTCTTGTTATAGCAGAAGGGCTATATAGGTGGTGGTCAGCGCCGAGAGGTGAAAAGGATATAAGACGGTGACTGAAATTCATCCCATAAAATGTACACTGATGAGCCAGAACATTATGACCACCTGCCAAATATGCTGTCGGTCCTCTGCGTGCCACAAAAACAATGCAGACCGGCTGAGGCATGGACTCAACAAGACCCCTGAAGGTGTCCTGTGATATCTGGCACAAAGACATTAGCAGCAGATCCTTTATGTGCTGTAAATTGCGAGGTGGAGCCAGCATGGATCGGACTTGCTGGTCCGGCACATCCCACAGATGCTCAATTGGATTGGCATCTGGGGAATGTGGAGGCCAGGGCAACACCACAAACTCTTCATCATGTTCCTCAAACCATTCCCGAACAATGTGTGCAGTATGGCAGGGCACATTATCTTGCTGAAAAGGCCCCTGCTGTCAGGGAATACCATTGCCATGAAGGGGTGTACCTGGTGTGCAGCGATATTTTGGTAGGTGGCACGCCAAATTGACATCTTGAATGCCTGGACCCAGGGTTTCCCAGCAGAACATTGCCCAGAGCATCACACTCCCTCGACAGGCTTGTCGTCTTCCCACAGTGCATCCTGGTGCCATCACTTCCCCAGGTAAACGGCGCATACATGCAGGGCCATCCACATTATATAAAATAAAATGTGATTCATCGGACCAGACGACCTTTCATCACTGTTCCAAGGTCTAGTTCCAACGCTCGTGTGCCCATTTTAGCTGTTTTCGACGATTGACAGAGGTAATCATGGGCACTCTGACCAGTTTGTGGTTACACAACCCTATATGCAGCAGGGTGCGATGCACTGTGTGTTGTGACGCATTCCCCCCATAACCATCATTAAAAGTTTCTGTGACTTCTACCACAGTAGATCTTCTGTCGGTTCAGACCGGACGGGATAGACTTCATTGCCCTTGTGCATCGAGCCTTGGGCACCCAACACCCTGTTGCCAGTCTGTGATTTGTCCCTCCTCAGACCACTGTCGGTAGGTACTCACCACTGCTGACCAGGGGCACCCCACAAGCCAGACCCAGATGTCTGGCCATAACAATTTGGCCCTAGTCTAATCTATCCAGACCTTTACATGTGCTCTTACTAGGAGATGATCAACGTTATTCGCTTCACCTGAGTGACCTGAGTGGTCATCATGTTTTGGCTCATCAGTGTATATGGAATGGACCACAATTCAACTGAGGTTCCCCAATCTTGTGTTTTTGCTGTGATAGAACATTTGTTTTTCATATAGATCATCATTATTTCAAAAAGTTATATTACATTGCTATAGTGAGGTAACAGAATTACACCCCACTAACACTGCTCTTGCGCTAGCTCGACCACGCTCCCATGCTCTCACTGAGTGAGCTGTGTGTTTAGAAAGACAATACATTTTCAGAATGCATTCAAATACTCTAGATTTAACATTGAGCGATAAGAAAATGTTGCCTTCAACGTGTCTTGTAGATCACTTAAGAGCATAGCACTTGCAATGCCAGACTGCCACAGGGGGCCAGTGCAGAGAATGTAAGAACATATATACAGTTACTACTGTAAGTAACTCAGATTAAGCGCTTCTGCTAAACTACCTAAATGTAAACCCCACTATCAGTACCTAAAATGCTTCTCTTTTTTTTTTACACCATTTCCTGTTAGCTCAGAACAGGGCAGTCAGTGTCTCCTGGCTCAGAGTAGAGAACATATTTTATACATTATTGCTGGTCTTTGTCAGAGGTGTTTGTGTCACTGAGGTGCCAAGCTATCTGTTCACTAATTAACACACAGCTCAGACACCCATCTAAACCACACAAAACACGCCAACAGTGGTTAATTAATTGTCACCATGTCCAGAATGTAGCCTGTAGTAGCCAATAATGTAATAACTACCATTAATGTAATAACTGCCAATAACATAATAATTTTCCATTCTTAAAGTAGTAAAGTCAATAATGTAATAACTTACCAATAATGTAATAACTTTTCTGAACCAATAACGTAATTACTTTTTGCCCATAATGTAATAAATTCTTACATTATTGGCTTGCTATTACATTATTGGCTGGGTTAATAAAAAATAATGAAAATTGTAATAATTGGAGCCAATAACGTAATATATACTTATATCACTGTGTGTTTAAATTTTATTTATTAAGTATGAGACTTCCATTAACACTTACCCTTACTGTTGCTTCTTTCAAATAGCTGCTCAAAACCCTGACCAATCCTGATCCCTGAAGCGTAGTCCTAACTCTAAGAGAACACACAAAACACACACTTCTGTTAGTTACATACAGTTATAAAACATTTTGTCATTTACTTTGGGATTTATGAGCATTTCAAACTATAGGTTGTAGGTAGCAGAGAGGACCTATCAGATGGACAAAAAATACAGGAAATGAATAGACACAATCCATTATTCAAACGTCCATTTACATCTCAATCTCAACCTGGTAACTTAGCTACTAGACACTTTTATTTATATTACAATGTTACTCAATATTACTGTGGAATTTTGAAGTTACTGATCCTGCAAATTCCGCTTCAAAATGTTCAATTCATCCATGACCACTTTGTAAAATATGAAAGCTTGGGAGTTGATACTTGTGCTCTGGATATGTCAACTGAGGAAAAAACGTGTATGAGTTTTGATCATTGTCTATTGTTATCACAGAGCACAATAGTATAAATATGCTACTTAAGTATAAGTATTTTTCCTTTTGTCAGGTTTGGCGAAATTGAGTGCTGCTGAAAAGCAAAAACAATACAGGCAGCAGAGAGATGCAGACCCTACACGTAGGGCAGAGCACTTGGCAAGACAGCATCAGGGTTATGTCAATGATATTGTGACCAAAAAGAGGAAGAAAGCAGGAGATCTGAGAGAAAGATAAAGGGCAGCTCAGAGAAAGGTGTGGCACATTAACCAAGCAAGTCACAGACATTTGATAAAAGAAGTACAGTGTGCAGTACAGACAGTATTGACCTCCCTATCTTCACCAGAAAGATCACCCAGCATCTCAAGGTAGACCTGAAACAGGTTAGTAGAATTTAACAGGAATAGAAAGGCTATACTGTATATTTATACTGTATATAAATTAAATACAATATTGGAAGACCCTGTAAAATATGACACACACACACTGTCAGTCTATAAGTTACACACACACAAGGTCAGTCTATAAGTCCGTAGGAGCAATAGCCAAAGGAGACGAAGAAAAATCCTGGAGTTGGAGGAAAAACTAAAACAAGTCACACAACAATGTACCAAATACAAGAGGAGATACTTCCGTTTCACAAAGCAACAGCAAACAGCAAATCCAGAGATTTCTGACAGTCTTGGGAGTCATAAGAGATCGACAGAATACTTCAAGGTCAGTCTATCATCTCTCCAATTAGAAAAACACTGACTTTCCACTATGCTCTGGTTGATGACTTGAGAGCAAAATACAAAGCCTCAAGAGAGACAAAGGCAAAGAAAGCTACTGCTTCATTTCAGACAGGGAGACAAATTGCAAGACACAAATTCCAATTGCTGTGTCCGAAGAGCTTTGGCTTCTCGTACAAAACTGGGAAACAACTGAGGAGCAAGTCTGAAGACGCCTAAAGAAAAAGGGCTATGGTGAGACAGTTCTACCTGAGAGACGATGTCAGTAGACTGACAACGAGAACGAAAAAACACAATGACCATACAGAAGGTCAAGAAACAGAAAAGGTTACTTTGTGACTTATTGCAGAACCTTCATGTGAAGTTTGTTGCTGAGCATGGAGATTTGTTGTTTGTTACTCCTTCTTCTGCAGACACAGACCCTTTTGGGTTGTAAAACCAAACGAGCAGGACAGAGAGACATGCCAGTGTAAGACTCATCAAAATCTTCAATTCATGGCTGACACATTGTACAATCATGGCCTCTCAGAGTCAAAAGATTTAGATCAAATGGCTGAAAACATTGAACTGTCTAATGCATATGTTCTGTTTTGTTAATAGACATTGACAATCTGTTCTAATTTTGGTACTCAAATGTTTTCAAATTCTGTCATTGGTGTTAAATTGCGTCACTAGTGTTCATACATGTTTTTTTCAGTTATGTCATGTTGTAGATGTATTTTTTTATTTTCTAGGAACATTTTATTTGTTGATGATGTAATTATTAATTAATTTTTTAGAGTTGGTATAAAACAACTTTTTGTTTGAATATTCTGTCATTGTTGATTTGACAGAAAAAAATTATGGTGCAAATCAAATACATTTTACAATGTTGTTTAAACATGTGAAATCGTATTAAAATATGTAAATAATCAAATAGATTTCTTGGTCTAATCTTTCCACTACTCTGCATTTACCTAAATATTCAGGATGTAATTAGAAAAAATATCTTTATAAACATTTAATGTTGTTCACATTAAACGTAACACCAATGACAAGGAAACGGCGCATGAAAACTTCAATGAAATGTATAAAAATAATAAAAATACATTAAGCACTACTGTTGTGGATTCATCAAATTTAGAAGTTAGTTATTGCTATTAAAGAAGTGTTAGGTACGTAAGGAGTACATTTCAGCACACTATCACTCAGGTTCCACCATTTCTGTAGAATGACCCACATGAAACTCTGCTACTCCCAACCCAGCACTGCAGGAATTACATTACTATACAACTAATGCGTAAATAGCAATTACATTCAGTATGAAACTACGAGCAGTGCTTTTACATTCAATATCATACCTTAAACCTTTATCCTAACCCTAACACCAGTACAGTCATGCCTAACCTTAACAATAATTTAACCTTTACCGTTAACCATAAATTTTATTTGTAACAAGTGTTTTTTCAGTTTCAATTGATTATGTTTAGAACCAACATAATAGCAAAAAATTAAGGAACAATGTAATTGCAAGTCATTAAGGACCAATAGCACTGGGGATATGTTGATTGCGAATGTAATTCCATCAATTTTATGTACATACTGAATGTAATCGCAGTGTTCAAAGTAGTTGTATATTAATGTAATTCCTGGGAGGTACAGTTGTGTACTCCAGGTA
The DNA here is from genome assembly GCA_016801175.1 of Esox masquinongy. NCBI lineage: Eukaryota > Metazoa > Chordata > Actinopteri > Esociformes > Esocidae > Esox > Esox masquinongy. The sequence continues at coordinate 17,615 of JACXGI010010228.1, forward strand.
ACTCCTGGAGCAATAAAACCAGTCTAAAGCAACCCATGTCTCCATAATTCAAAGAACTACAAATAATTACTAGTAATTTAGTAAGTGGAATAGTTTTCCTTGAAACACACAGTGGAGAAACATTACAGACACATTAGACATTTTATTATTATGATTATGCACACAGGCTTTGGAATATATGGTTTAGTCATGTAACCAAGGCCGTAGCCATGGAGTCACCACTGGGGGGGACCAAATAGCCTGGGGGTCTGGGGTCACCTCAAGTAAAACATTCAAAAATGTTTAAAATATTTATAAGACTCATAACCATCAATATTGCTGCTCCCCACCCTTTGACCAAACCCTAACCTCAGAGACACCTGTGCCTAAACCTAACCTTAGTGGTGGCTGTGCCTAAACCAAACCTCAGTTATGCCAACATTAAGTATGATGTCGTCGGAACAACACCAACATGGCGATATCAGATCGGTCATCAATATTTCTCACTCATCTCCATGTCACCTGCTCTCCCTGCTCTGTTGGCATCCTCATGCTCTCTCTCTCCCTCTCTTTCTTTACTCTGAATGCACCAGAGTGAACATGAAATAAATACTATCAGTTGGCAAGTTGTGTTTCTTGCCATGATGTTCAGGAATGGATTACTAACCATTTCTGATCTGAATGGCAATGATTATTATATAAATTAACATTGACTCACCTCTTGTGCTACTGTATACTTCTATCATCTGACAGGTACTCATTTCCTCACTGCTCTCAGCTTACTTTTCTGAGGCTGCCCAAAAAACTGATGAATGTCACTGCCACCCTTCCTCATGCTCATGATGACACTAACTGTGAATGAAAGCTGACTAATGTTGTGGAAATCACTAATGGGAAAGGCACAGAGACCGTAGATTCTTTTCACAAGTAAAGCTTTATTCAAGATTTATAAACCTGGAGCAGTTAACAACACTCAGCAGAGTCAGGTCAAGAGCTCTCAGTTGAAGGTTGAGCTCAGGCCTATATACATTCAGTACAGCCCACTGTGTCCCCAATGCATGGTTAGTCTACATGTCTCACCAGCTTCTCTGCGAACTTCAGCTTAGAAAGATAACAAGATGTTTACAGCCCTTGAGAAGTTTAGCCAAAACTATAGCTATCTATTGTAGGCACATCCTGTACAAGTGAGCAGCCAAAACACACAATGGCCTTACTAAATTACAGGATTATACTTAGAATAAGCAATATGATTTCATTGTACTATGGAATTAGACATTTCTACCACACTAATAAAATTGCTTGCACTTTAATCAAACAAACACTAATAATGCCATTTATCATACAGTAAGCAAATACAACTATACAGCAAATAATATTATGCAATCAATGAAAACGACTATTGTCTACATAAATTACACAGGACACTTTACTCAGACTTCACGTGGGCTTTCTGACATACCTAACAAAATCATTAAGTAAGACATTAATTGAATATGCACATGAGCATCATTGTTGGTCGCTGGGTGAATTTGTGGCTAATTAGCTTTCCAGGTAACTTAGCTATGATAGATAACGTTAGTGATGGTTGATTGATTAGCACTCGAAATTGGCCCCTTTTCACCAAAAACCTTTGTTTACGCTCCATGAAATTACAGACACTTTTTAGCAAACAATTATTTATTTCCACAATTACAGTTCCAGCACAAAATGACATGTTGATGTTAAAACTATTACAATCGACAGGAAGATAGCCTGCGTAACACTCATATTACATTCTAGTTTTCCACTTTTTAATACATTTGAAAGTAATGAGATAGAGAGACAATACAGTGTTCGACATTGATTGTATCTACTGTACCAACGGCACTTACAGCCGGTGTTGCCAGGTTAAGCAAAAATTTCTAGGGCAACGACTGCTCAAAACCAGCCCAAAATGCCTGAAAACTAGCCCAACGATTGTGGGTGCACAACATTGACTATTTTACAAGTGACCCCCCCAGTGGCGGAGCTTAGCTTTCTCTCCCATGGGTGCGAACCTTAGATGCGGAGGCCCCCCCACCACCACCCCCCATCACAAAAGTCTTGCTACCTGATTTCCCAACTAAAAGATTGGCAGGTAATATAAATATTTCATACTATTCTCCCAACAAGAAACCAGGCAAGCCTAGTTCAGCCTGCAGTAGAAAGTGTTGCCCTCTTAAGATTCAAACCCGTATCACCCACGTGAAAGATTGTGTCGTTAACCACTACACCACAGAGTTGTACATTAGCCGGGTGTCAGTATAGCCTCTTGACATTATATAATTTTGGCACGCATTAACATCACGCCAAGTTTGAATATTTTGTTAGACACCATTGACCATTTTGTTAAACTGAGTAACGTTTCTTATTAAGGTTACCTCCACCACAAAAAGCATCTATGAACTGTATGGCTTTTGCCACTGGCCGTTTTAAAAGCTTATTAGCCAGTAATATGTCGCTAGACACCATTAAGCATTGTGTTAAACTGAGTAATGTTTCTTAGTAAGTTTACCTCCACCACAAATAGCTTCTATGAACTGTATGGCTTTTGCCACTGGCCGTTTTAACAGCTTATTAGCCATTCATGAATGACATTGATACAATAACTACTGTATCAATATAGGTGACGATAACTGATTTTTTCGTCAAGTGAAAAGACGAGAATCGTGTAGCCAGCAAAGTGTTTGTTTATTCTGAAGAAATCCTATGACATAAATCAAAAATCGACCAGAAATAGTCGCAATATAACAGTAAACAGTTTCATTTTAGGCTTCTCATTACGTAGCTATGGAAGATTGTAGCCAGCGAAGTTTGTGTCTATCCTGAACAAATCCTCTTTTGCCACTGGCCGTTTTAACAGCTAGTTAGCCATTCGTGAATGACATTGATACAATTATTACTGTATCAATATAGGTGACGATAACTGACTTTTTCGTCAAGTGAAAAGACGGGAGAATCGTGTAGCCAGCGAAGTTTTGTCTATCCTGAACAAATCCTCTTTTGCCACTGGCTGTTTTAACAGCTAATTGGCCATTCGAGAATGACACTGATACAGTTAAACTGACTAACGTTTCTTATTAAGTTTACCTCCACCACAAATAGCATGTATGAACTGTATGGCGTTTGCCACTGGACGTTTTAACAGCGTATTAGCCAGTAATAGGCTTTACCAGTATCTACTAACTTACTGGAATAGTCATAAGAATTGAGCAATTGCTAGAGAGTCTGAACATTACACTACAAAGCGATTTCACTTCCTTGGCATAACAACATACTTTTTTCTTTCATTCGTGAATGACATTGATACAATAACTATCAATAAAGGTGACGATAACTTTTTCAGCAGGTGAAAAGGCGAGAGAATCGTGGAATCTACCAGAAATAGTTGCAATACTGAATAACCATAAACAGTTTTAGTTTAGGCTTAGCACAACGTAGCTACTGAATGTTGTAGCCAGCTAAGTTTTTGTCTATCCTGAGCCGAAAAGCATGCCCGGGTGCGTACTCTGAAAATCCACAAGAAATAGTCACAATATAACCGCAAACAGTTTTATTGCGGCCTGCAAATAAAATTAATATATATCGTTCTTCTCACAAGATTCAAACTCACGTCTTCTACGTGAGAGGCACTGTCTTTAACCACTATGCCATGGCACTACACATTTCATCTGTCTCTAGACACCATTGAGCATTGTGTTAAACTGTTTATCTCCAACACAAATAGCGTCTATGAACTGTATGGCTTTTGCCACTGGCTGTTTTAAGAGCTTATTAGCCAGTAATAAGCTTACTAGGATCTACTAACTGCCTAGGAATAGTCATTAGAATTGAGCAATTGCTAGCGAGACTAAAGATGAAATTTTCCATGCCAGAAACAGTCGCAATATAACCGTATACGATTTTAGTTAAGGCTTACTATTAACGTAACTACTAAATGTTGTAGACAGCTAAGTGTTTGTCTATCCTGACCCAAAACGCATACACGGATGCATACTTCGAAAATCCACCAGAAACAGTCGCAATATAACCGTAAACTGTTTTTTTTCAGGCTTACTATAATGTAGATACTGAAGGTTATAGCCAGCAAAGTTTTCGTCTATACGGAATAATTCATAATGCATACTTTGCTTTGACTGTGAGGAGAATCGAACGCGAGATCTATAGTTTGCAGGACCGCTTGTCTAACCACTACACTATTTAACAAGGGGTAGTCAGTCAGTCAGTCAGTAAGAGACATTCGCTCTTCTTGACCGGCTCTGCTTACGTGGTCCGGCAAAAATGTACGTTTCATGTACCATGATTAACAGAAGCTTGTTATTAGGCTACAACAAAACATACCTGCAGTTAGTGATGGCCAAACGAGGCTTCATTAGCATTATTGTAACAGCAGAATATTATGCTGGCAACACTCAGATTTTCTTCAACACAATAAAAGCCATAATTGAAATTTATAAGGCAATATAGTTAACAATCTAGTCTGTAAAAATGAAAAGACATTAAACATAAAATGTACAGACTAGATTGTTAACTATATTGCCTTATATATTTCAATGATGGCTTTTATTCTGAAAATAAAATCTGAATTAGCGCTGCTAGTATAATATCCTGCTGCTAGAAGAACAGTAATGAAGCCTCGTATGGCCATCACTATCTGCAGTTACAAAACTTTCCTACTTTTGGACCTGGATAATAACTATAATCCCCTTTCGCGATAAACTGCGATGCTGCTCCTGTCATTGTAATGTCAGATCTATCCATTTTCTCTTGCTTCTGCTGCTGAACAACTTTTCTAAAGATGTTTCTCAAGAGCACATATCATATATTAAATTTTTTATAATGTACTGCTTTTCATTACTCTGAGTGGCAGATGTATCTACGTTCCATTTTCATATTTTGTGACTTAATTTTCCACTGTTCAGATCCTTAACAAACGAGTCGACAAAATCCAACGTTATACCCAGGGTTGCCAGATTCACTGACAATACAGGCCCATTTACCCGCGGACTCCACATAAAAACCGCACAATTAAAACATAGCCCAATTAAAACATAGCCCAATTAATGTGGAAAGTGTCCCTCTGGCAACGCTGGCTACACTCCCACAGTCACAGATTGGTCGATCATACAAATGCATTATGGAATGCATTAGGGAATCATAAAAAATATAGATGTTTATCACTTCAACGTCAACCAAATAGTATGTAGCAAATTATTCATAATATAATTTTATTCTTCTTGCTATAATTTTTTCAACCATAAGATAAACTTCCTTGGGGACCTTGTGATTAGCTGCCATGGGTGCCCCATTGCACCCATTAAAGCTCCGCTTCTGCCCCCCCACCACCCCGGGAACAAAAACTAAGATACGGTATAGATGCATGTGAAGCCGTAGCTGACGTCTGACTGTGATAACAGCATAGAAACACATGATATAGCATATAAAAACAGAAACGGTGTGACCGCGGAGAAGGTCAGAAGTAGCCCAAAAACCCACCACCCGCGACCAATGAATTTTCACCCGTGACATTGTTTGACAAGTAGCCCAAGTCACCGTGAAAACCACAGATATGGCAACCCTGCTTACAGCAGTCGACCAATGGCTTCTGCTGGGGTATGGCAACAACACCTGGACAAACTACATGCACAACTGCAGTAAACCGTAAAACTAGAACCGGTAGTAATAATAACTGCAATTTGTTAAGTTTAGTTATGGTTATGTTTACATTTACTAATGATTATTATGGACGGTGGTGCATGGTTGCCTGTCATAGCATAGCGCATTTTTATTTTATTTGGAATTTATATATCAATTTATTGGGGGGTACATTTTGAGCATATTTGAATATTGGGGGGATGTGTCCCTTCAATATATATTGTAATTACAGCCTTGCATGTTACGTATGTTCTTTAATGCGTTTCTTAAACCATAGAAGTAACGGCAAATTTCACTGTAATTTCAACAGAAACACAAATTTGTAGACTTTCATTGGTCCTAAAACAAGAACAAATAGATGAATGATCCATGTAATGACATCTAAAAACAAATCTCATCACTTTCTTCTGAAAACTATGTACCCAAATGTTGATATGATGTATGTTTATACTTGCATAATCCCAAAATGTAGTTCACACTTTCATGACTCTAGGACAGATCAGAGTTATTCAAAAAAGCTTCTGAAGTGTAATTATTGTACGGTAGATAATGGGTCCATTTTTATCTTTCCTGAATAGTGTCTGTAACAGGTTTAAGTCAAACAGCAATACTATGTTAGCTTAGTTTAAATCACAAATTAAGAGCAAAGACTTAAGAGAGTTTAATTAAAGTGAATCTAGAAATTATACATTTTCATTTGACTGTGCAAAGATTTGCATGGCCAAATCTTTTTTTCCCCCTTGGGGGGCGTTTGTTTTAAGGGGAGTTTATACTGAAGATTTACAAAAATACGAGTTTAAAGTTTCAACTACAGTGGATATAAAAGTCTACACACCCCTGTTAAAATGCCAGGTTCTTGTGATGTAAAATAATGAGACAAAGATAAATCATGTTAGAACTTTTTCCACCTTTAATGTGACCTATAACGTGAACAATTCAATTGGAAAAAAACTGAAATCTTTGAGGGGGAAAAATAAAAAACACACAATAACCTGGTTAACACAGTTACAAGAAACTTCTGAAAGACTTCAAGAATACGAGAAGCATAAATGCTGCAGGAGGCACAAGTTGGCAAAAATTACTATTGCCCTTTCTGCCATTAAAGAAGAGGTATGCACAGTTAAGGGGAAAACCATGCAAATATTCTAACTTGAATTATGTATTTGTTTTTGTCTCCCCAAGTTTGCAACTACACTGCTCAAAAAATATAAGGGAACACGTAATTATCACAGTATAACACCAATTCAATTCAATGTCAATTAAACTTCAGGGATATCAATCTGCCCTGTTAGGAAGCATAAGCGATTGTGAAACAATGCCACCTGTTTTGGTGCAAATGAAAGTGACAACAGGTGTACTGGAGAGGCAACAGCAAGACAACCCCCAAAAAGGAACTAGTTTTGCAGGTGGTGGCCACAGACAATTACTCTCTCCTTATCCTTCCTCTCTAGTTTTGCATTTTGCTAGTGTCCTTGTCACTAATGGTAGTATGAGGCAGTACATGCTGCCCATTCAAGTTGCACGGGCAGTCCAGCACCTCCAGGATGGCACATCCTGCCTTACCAAAAAGGTTTGCTGTGTCTCCCAGTACAGTCTCAAGAGCATGGAGGAGATACCAGGCCATTACACGAGGAGAGCTGGACAGGGTCGTAGAAGGGCAACAACCTAGCAGCAGGACCGATATCTGCTCCTTTGTGCAAGAGGTACAGGAGGAGCACTGCCAGAGCCATACAAAATGACCTCCAGCAGGCTGATGGTGTGCATTTTTCTGACCAAACTATCAGAACCGGACTCCATGAGGGTGGCATGAGGGCCCGACGTTCTCTAGTGGGACCTGTGCTCACAGCCCAGCACTGTGCAGCTCGATTGGCATTTGTCAGAGAACACCAGAATTGGCAGGTACGACATTGTCGCCCTGTTCTCTTCACAAATGAGAGCAGGTTCACACTGAGCACGTGACAGATGTGAAAGAGTCTGGAGACGCTGTAATGAACGTTATGCCGCCTGCAACATCACTCAACATGACTGGTTTGGTGGGTCAGTGATGGTCTGGGGAGGCAAATGGTCTTGGAGGGTCGCACAGACCTCCACGTGCTAGCCAACGGCACCCTGACAGCTGTTAGGTACCGGGATGAAATCCGCAGACCCATCGTCAAAGCTCACCCTGGTGCAGAGGGCCTTGGGTTCCTCCTGGTGCAGCACAATGCCCGGGGTCATGTGACCAGAGTGTGCAGGCAGTTCCTGGATGAAGAAGGCATTGATGCCATTGACTGGTCCTCATGTTCCCATGACCTGAACACCATCAAGTAGCACTACAGACTGTCCAGGAGCTCACTGATGCCCTGATCCAGGTCTGGGAGGACATCCCCCAGGACACTTTCCGCTGTCTCATCAGGAGCATGCCCAGATGTTGTCAGGAGCACATATAGGCACGAGGGGCCATACACACTCTTGAGTCACATTATGTGTTTCCGTGATGAAATTCATGCAAGTTGGAACTGCCTGTGATTTCAAATGTTTACTTTCATTTTCGGTGTGAGTTTGAATCCAGCCCTCAATCGTTTGGTGATTTTGGTTTCCATTGACTGTTGTTACGTCATTTTGTTCTCAACAAATTGCACCATGTTCAGTAATGATTTTGATCTTTAACATTTTTCCTTCCTCGAGACCCTATGTGTTAAGTATTCCCTTAATTTTTTGGAGCAGTGTATTATTATTATCTTTAATTCATTATTAATGTATGCCGCCTTCAGTCAGTTAATACTAATAACAATATTATTATTGAGGAATTTTTAACTAGAAAAATATAAACCAATTTTTCTTCTGGGCTATAATCCATTTTCAGGACAAGGAAAGTACTAAGCTTATCTGTAAGACCAGCACAGCATGAGACAATTACAGATTTTTCTGTTATGTATTCAACAAGATGTAAAAAGTGTTCTTTAAAACATTATATCTACAAACTGGTGTCATCATATTGGGATGTGTAAAATATTTGTTATTGAAATTCTCTATACAGGGCGAGATCTCTTCCAAGAGGGAAGACTTTGGGACTCCCCCTCTATACCAAGCTGGAAAGAGGCTGGGTGGTTACACAGTATTGCAAATGCCGGACCTGCAAAACAACCTTTTGGATATACAGACTCCAAACTCCAAATTGCTTGCAAAAACAGAAGGTTCAGATAGCAGTGAAACCCTATCGTGTTTGTTCCGGTTCATTAGGGTTTCATGAGTTCACTGGTGAAACCCTATTGTGTTTGTTCTGGTTCATTATTATTATTATTAGGGTTTCAGCAGTTCACTGGTGAAACCCTATTGTGTTTGTTCAGGTTCATTATTATTATTATTAGGGTTTCAGCAGTACACTGGTGAAACCCTATTGTGTTTGTTCCGGTTCATTAGGGTTTCAGCAGTTCACTGGTGAAACCCTATTGAGTTTGTTCCGGTTCATTATTACTATTTTTGGGGTTTCAGCAGTTGACTGGTGAAACCCTATTGTGTTTGGTCCGGTTCATTAAGATTTCAGCAGTTCACTGTTTGAAACCTTATTTTGTTTGTTCCGGTTCATTATTAGGGTTTCAGCAGTTCACTGGTGAAACCCTATTGAGTTTGTTCCGGTTCATTATTACTATTATTGGGGTTTCAGCAGTTGACTGGTGAAACCCTATTGTGTTTGTTCCGGTTAATTAAGGTTTCAGCAGTTCACTGGTTGAAACCCTATTGTGTTTGTTTTCAGTTATTATTATTATTATTATTATAAAGGTAAAAAAGGGTGTTTTTTTGCAAATTCCCGTGAGACAAAATGGCTTAAAGGTGCCCACATTTTTATGGTAGTAAAGGGCCAAGGGCCGCAACTTCTGGTGCAGTGGCATGCATGTCGGCCTCATGGTCGACCTTGTTATTATTAGGGTTTCAGCAGTTGACTGGTGAAACCCTATTGTGTTGGTTCCGGTTCATTAGGGTTTCAGCAATTCACTGGTGAAACCCTATTGAGTTTGTTCCGGTTCATTATTACTATTATTGGGGTTTCAGCAGTTCACTGGTGAAACCCTATTGTGTTTGTTCTGGTTCATTATTACTATTATTGGGGTTTCAGCAGTTGACTGGTGAAACCCTATTGTGTTTGTTCCGGTTCATTATTAGGGTTTCAGCAGTTCACTGGTGAAACCCTATTGAGTTTGTTCCGGTTCATTATTACTATTATTGGGGTTTCAGCAGTTGACTGGTGAAACCCTATTGTGTTTGTTCCGGTTAATTAAGGTTTCAGCAGTTCACTGGTTGAAACCCTGTTGTGTTTGTTTTCAGTTATTATTATTATTATTATAAAGGCAAAAAAGGGTGTTTTTTTGCAAATTCCTGTGAGACAAAATGGCTTGAAGGTGCCCACATTTTTATGGTAGTAAAGGGCCAAGGGCCGCAACTTGGTGGCGCTGTCACAAGCCTCATGGTGGCGCTGTCACAAGCCTCCAAAGTTGCACTTTTTGCAAGCTCACCGCGCCCACCCCTTGTGACCTAGAGTCTTGAAAATTGGTAGATAGGTGTATCTCCTCATGATGAACATTTTTGCCATTGGGGCCCATAAAGTCCGCCATGATGGATTTTCCGACACTTTGGATGTTTTGAAAAACACAAAAAAATTAACTCCTCTGGCACCAAATGTCCGATCTTCACATACTTTCATATTTGGCATTTGGGACCATGGTCTTCAAAAGTTATATCAGCCAGACCATTATGTCAAAAAACATGGATGCTACTGACCAATGAACATGTGAGGGGGTGTGGTTTTGCACATATATAGACACATCGCCTACAAGGAAAATTGTATAATAATTCTACTTGGTACGTATGTTGACAA
>JACXGI010010229.1:9983-28215 GCA_016801175.1 Esox masquinongy
CCTTTAATGTGACCTATAACGTGAACAATTCAATTGAAAAACAAACTGAAATCTTTGAGGGGGAAAAATAAAAAATAAAAAACTCACAATAACCTGGTTGCATAAGTGTGCACACCCTTAAACTAATACTTTGTTGAAGCACCTTTTGATTTTATTACAGCACTCAGTCTTTTTGGGTAGGAGTCTATTAGCATGGCATCTTGACGTGGCAATATTTGCCCACTCTTCTTTGCAAAAGCACTCCAAACCTGTCAGATTGCGAGGACATCTCCTGTGCATAGCCCTCTTCAGATCACCCAACAGATGTTCAATTGGATTCAGGTCTGGGCTCTGGGCCATTCCAAAATGTTAATCTTCTTCTGGTGAAGCCATGCTTTTGTGGATTTGGATGTGTGTTTAGGGTCGTTGTCGTGCTGAAAGGTGAACTTCCTCTTCATCTTCAGCTTTCTGACGGATGCCTGAAGGTTTTGTGCCAAAATTGCCTGGTATTTGGAACTGTTCATAATTCCCTCCACCCTGACTAAGAACCCGGTTCCAGCTGAAGAAAAACAGCCCCAAAGCATGATGCTGCCACCATCATGTTTCACTGTGGGTATGGTGTTCTTTGGGTGATGTGCAGTGTTGTTTTTGTGCCAAACATACCTTTTGGAATGCCAAAAAGTTCAACCTTCGTTTCATCAGACCATAACACATTTTCCCACGTGCTTTTGGGGGACTTGATGTTTGTTTTTGCAAACTTCAGCCAGGCTTGGATTTTTTTCTTTGTAAGAAAAGGCATCCGTCTTGCCACCCTACCCCATAGCCCATTCATATGAAGAATATGGGAGATTGTTGTCACATGTAGCACACAGCTAGTACTTGCCAGAAATTCCTGCAGTTCCTTTAATGTTGCTGTAGGCCTCTTGGAAGCCTCCCTGACCAGTTTTCTTTGCGTCTTTTCATCAATTTTGGAGGGGACGTCCAGTTCTTGGTAATGTCTCTGTTGTGCCATATTTTCTCCATTTGATGATAACTGTCTTCACTGTGTTCCATGGTATATCTAATGCTTTGGAAATTCTTGTGTACCCTTCTCCTGACTGATATCTTTCAACAATGAGATCCCTCTGATGCTTTGGAAGCTCTCTGCAGACCATGGCTTTTGCTTTGAGATTCAAATTAGAAAATGTCAGGAAAATCCTACTAGAACAGCTGAACTTTATTTGTGATTAATCAGAGTCACTTTAAATGATTGCAGGTGTGTAATGACTTCTATTTAACATGAATTTGAATGTGATTGGTTAATTCTGAACACAGCCGCATCCCCAGTTATAAGAGGGTGTGCACACTTATGCAACCAGGTTATTGTAAGGTTCTTATTTTTCATTTTTCCCCCTCGAAGATTTCAGTTTGTTCACATTTTAGGTCACATTAAAATTGGCAAAAGTTCTGACATGATTTATCTATGTCTCATTCTTTTACATCGCAAAAACCTGGCATTTTGACAGGGGTGTGTAGACTTTTTATATCCACTGTATGTACGGCTATTCATGTGGATTTGCTTTGATCGTCGCAAACTGGTCGATAATGTCTGTTATTTTACCTTGTACATCATCAAAATGAGATCAAAATGAAAACTAAATTCTAATGGATTTATTTTGTATAATTCAAGTGTTGTGTAAATTTCATTTTGTACATTTGTAGGGCCTAATAAGTGAATGAAAATACTACAGCTTGTGTTCTTAGACATAATCGTTCTAAGTATTATTTTTTTAGTTGTTTTTTCCTATGATAAGACCTTCAATACAAACACATTCTTGTATTTTTTCAAATTCCATAACCATTTAAAACAAACAAATTCTGTAATTCATAATTTTTTTGACTATTCTATATAGTTTGACAACCCAGTAGACTGATGCTCTGGCTGGATGGTGATGCTGCGGAGGAGAATGTATATGCTAAATGATGAGAAACGGCGTTCGGCTCTGGCTGACACTGCTATGAGCACACTGGTTTGTCATTTGCCTTTAATTATAATATTGGCATTCAGTGATGTAGTGGTATAAAAATGTGGGTAAACTATAAAATCCTCCGGGCAATCTTGTTAAGATCAACAATCACCTATATGAACCCAAATATATTACCTTTTTAACTGTTACCTATATTAACTGTTTCATTTGATTGCTTTTCATGCATGTCTATCAATAAGGAAAGCCTAGTTTAATTTTCTATAAATTACATCCTGTAGGATGTTATTCCAACTGTGTGATTACACATGATTTTTGTTTTAGTATTAACACAATGTCTGGTTACACATGTAAATAAAACATTTTGGAATTACGCCATATGAGTAACTAGACTGAAGATGTTGTCTCTGTAGCTAATCCTAACATAACTGCAGAGGACGTTTTCATTTCCGCCAAATTTCCAAATGCTTGGAAATTTTTCGCAGGCCACAAATTTTGTGCAATCTTCCTGAAGATTGGCACAGATGATTGTCAGACCAATCCTAATAAAAGTTATCAGTTGGATTTTTGATCTGCAAAACCGTTTGTCCATTACAGCCAATCGAATATGGTGATGAGGCCGCCAAACAGGAAGTGAAAGCATATCTCAGCAACCGTTTGTCTGATAGTCACCAAACTTGGTACACATGGTTGGAAGGAGGAGCAGAAGCGGCCTGCAATGTTTGGCACTAATCGGCCATGTGGGGGTGCTATATCAGAAAGTCACTTCAAAGTCTCATTACTCCTGAAAGCAAACATATATTTCAACCAAAATTGGTCTGTTGCATTAGTGCAACAGGTTGTTGTACTGCAATGAATAGGAAGTTGGTAGTCCAAACCATGTGACCGCCATGGGCCAATGAAATTCAAGCAATAAATCAAAGGCTTTAGAAATGCTTGATCGCCATCAAACCTTATCAGTATAAGCTCCTATAGGCCCCCAACAACCAGTAAAAATCTGGACGAGATCGGCCATTGAGGGGCACTACAGTGTATTGTCCAAATTGAGATTTTCAAATAGCGATTTCTCCATGCTCCATGAAGCTGAAATCACCAAACTCATCTCAAATTGTGCTTTGTTTTGAGCCAAACAAAATAGCCTCTTGCACCTATGAGCTCCGTCATCTTCATTTCCCGGTGTTTTGAATAGATTAAACACAGAATCAAATCTTCAAACTACATTCACGAAACCCCTCACTCTTCTGTCAAAATCAAACACTTGCCTCAAAACCATTTAATCTGTGCTCAAAATCAAACAATGATTAGATTAGATTCAACTTTGTCATTGAACAAGTACAAGTACAGTACAACAAAATGAAGTTAGCATCTAACCAGATGTGCAAATAGAAGAGGATAGAACATTTACAAGTATTAAGTATATGTATGTTACAAGTGGAATGTATAGATGTGCAATGAAGGCAAATGCAGTACAGATGGCAATTCTAAATGTGTAATTAAGGCAAATAGAGGAGGGCAGAAAAAAATATTTTACATTTTTTATTTTAAGTATTAAGTATGTTACAAGTGGGATAAATAGTTGTGCGGGTACAAATGGCAATTCTATATGGCATTCTTAATGTGCAATCAAGGCAAATTGAAGGAGTAAGGTAGTATGTGCAACTGAAATGCAGGGATAGCAGCAAAACAGCAATGAGGTTCGTGAGGTAGACATGTACAATATATGTAACAACTGAAAAATGCAAGTACAATGGCAATTCTAAATGTGCAATGAAGGCAAATTGAAGGTGCAATGTGGCATGTGCAACTGAAATGCAGGGATTGCAGCAATAAGATACCCAAGGTAGACACGTACCTGTAACAACTTAAAACTTGTCACACTTTGCAAGGCAGTGTCCAGTAGTACAAAGGGAGTAGTGCAACCAGGTCCCTTAGAGGCAGCACTAAGCGGTGGGCAGGTGGGTATGGTTAGTGATGGGTCACAGAGTTCAGCAGGGTTACAGTAGATGGAAAGAAACTGTTCCTGAGCCTGCTGGTACAGGAACGAAGAGACCTGTATGGCCTGCCTGATGGTAGTACGGCAAAAAGATTGTGGCATGGATGTGAAGGGTCCCTGATGGTGCCGCCCGCCCTGTGTGGAGGTCTACGATGGTTGGGAGCTGAGTACCAGTGATCTGCTGGGCGGTTTTCACCACCCGTTGCAGGGCCTTCCGGGCGGCTACGAAGCATCCGCTAAACCATACTGTGGTACAGTTAGTCAGGATGCTCTCGATTGTACAGTGTTAAAAGTTCACAAGGTTCTTAGAAGACAGGCAGGCCTTCTTCAGCCTTTTCAAAAAGTAGTTTTTGACCAGGGCTGAGGTGTTGAGGGTTCAGGAGAGGTCCTCTGAGATGTGGACACCCAGGAATTTGAAGCTGGACACACCCACAACCTCAGTGGCATTGATGAGAACTGGGGCGTGATTGCAGCCTTTAGACTTTGTGTAATCTACAATGAACTCCTTGGTTTTCTTTGCATTGAGGGCCAGGTTGTTGTCAGCGCACCATGCTGCCAGGCACTGGACCTCACACCTGTAGGCTGACTCGTCATTGTCACTGATCAGGCCTACCATCGTGGTGTCATCTGTGAACTTGACGATGGTGTTGGAACTGTGTACTGGAGTGCAGTCATGGGTGAAGAGGGAGTACAGGAGGGGGCTCAGCACACAGCCTTGTGGTACACCAGTGTTCAGTATCAGGGTGGAGATTATTATCAGTGTGAAGTTGTCTAACCTAACAGACTGGGGTCCGTTGGTTAGGAAGTCCAAAGTCCAGTTGCAGAGAGAGGGGCTGATCCCTAGGTCATGGAGTTTGTTGACCAGCCTAGAGGGGATGACCGTGTTGAATGCTGAGCTAAAGTCAATGAATAATATTCTCACATAGGTGTTGGTTTTGTCCAGGTGGGTCAGGGCATAGTGTAAAGCTCTGGAGATGGCGCCCTCTGTAGACCTGTTCAACCGGTAGGCAAACTGGTAGGGATCCAGTGTTGGAGGGAAACAGGACTTAAGGTGTGCACGAGTCTTTCGAAGCACGTCATTATAGTGGGGGTGAGGGCGACAGGTCGGAAGTCAATCGCCTGGGCCAGTGACATGTTGAAAATGTCAGTAAAGACCTTGGCCAGCTCCCCAGCACATGCTCTGAGCACACGCCCGGGGACGCCATCAGGACCAGCAAACTTGCATGCATTCACCCTGCTCAGTGCAGACAACACATCGGCAGTGGATAGGCTGAAGTCGTCAGGGGGGAGTTCAGCTATAATGGCTGGATCTTTGTAGTGCCTGTCGAAGCGAGCATAGAACCTGTCTAATTCGTCTGTGATGGAGACGTTGCGTGCTGTGGGGGTAGGGTTCTTTGGCTGGCAGTCTGTGATGGCTTGGATGCACTGCCATATGCCTCGGGGCTCAGAGTTGTTGTTGAAGTGTTCCTCAATCTGCAGTTTGTGGTCATTTTTATCCATCTTGATGCCCCTTTTCAGGTGGGCCCTGGATGTGCTGTAGGCCACCTCATCTCTGGATCTGAATGCAGCGGTGCGTGCCTTTAGCAGTTGTCAATCCTCTCTGTTCATCCAAGGCTTCTGGTTGGGGAAGATCTTTTAGTTTATGGGTGTAATTTCACCAAAAATTCCACCAATTGTTGGTGCAGATGTTGATGTAATCCAGAATGGAGGAGGCATATGTTTCAGTGTCCGTATAGGAGTCAAGGTTGACTTGAGTGGCAAACAATCTCCAATCTGTGTGTTGAAACTGGTGTTGTAGTAGTGAGTTTGCCCCCTCTGGCCACTCTTTGACTGATCTCACTGATGGTTTCACGCGTTTAATGAGGGGTAAATACTTCGGTAGGAACAGTGAAAGGTGATCAGACTGTCCCATGTACGGGAGGGGAATCACTTTGTAGGCCTCTGGAATGTTTGTTTACACCTGGTCTAGTATGCTGTCTCCTCTGGTGGGGCAGAAAACATTTTGGTGGAATTTGGGAAAAACTGTTTTCAGATTTGAGTGGTTGAAATCTCCTGCGACAATAAAGGCACCATCCGGATGTGCAGTTTGCTGTTTGCTAATAGCAGCCTGCAGCTCTCCCATTGCTAGTTTAGCATTAGCATCCAGTGGTATGTAGGTTGCAGTAACAACAATATATGTAAACTCCAGAGGCAAGTAAAAAGGCCTGCACTTAATCATCAGGTACTCCAGATTGGTTGAGCAGTGACTCCCGGTTATGTTAGTGTCTGTACACCAAGCTTTGTTTACATAAATGCACAGGCCACCTCCTCTGGACTTACTGGAGTTCTCTGCCGTTCGGTCAGCTCTGAAGAATTTGCATCCGTCAAGCTCAATTGCGTTGTTGGGTATGTTGTTGTGTACCCACGTTTGTGTGAAAATCATGACGCTGCAATCCATAATCCTTTTTTGTGAGGTGATTCTTAGTTGGATTTCGTCCATTTTGTTCACCAGTGACCATAATTTAGCGAGGAAAAGGGCAGATAGTGAAGGCTGATAGGGGTTAGCTTTAGCCTAACCCAGAGGCCTCACCTCCCCCACCTTTGTTTATGATCTCGACCATGCCTTTGGGCACTACCTGTCGGCGATGTGCATTGCATCGCCTTAGGCATCTTCGCGATCTGCAATGGAAGTTGGAAGTTGTCAAAACATTTTCTGTGCATTGTGCTAGAGTGTATGCTACGCTGTACTGAGTGAATAAACTATTAAGTAAATTACTGCTAACTTACAGATCTGGGTAGATGCTGAGCCTTCCACTAAACACTTGCCTATAGTAGCAATTCATGGTACAAATGAAAACAGTGGATGAACTTAGTTATTGAGCATAGATTAGCTACTGAGGCTGGAAAACATGACACCATATCTGAAAGGCAAATTATTAATAGCTAAACTGTTTGTTATAATGTCATCAGAATAATTTTAGATGGAGTAACTAGCTAGCCAACATCGTTAGCATTTATTGCTAATAGTAGCATTGTTAGCTATTTTTAGTGCCCCTGCTAACTGTTCTTTTGGATTAAATAATCATGGCAACATAGCATTCCACAAAATATTCTACGGTTAGGGGTGTAACGATTCCCCAAATCCTCGATTCAATTTGACTTTCGATTTTTAGGTCACGATTCGACTACATTTTTGATAATCTCCTTATTTTTCAGTGCTAAATATACTGCTGTTAAGATCACTGGCCCTGTTTTGTAAATAAAAAACAATTGGATTTCATTAAAATAACTTCTATTTAAATACAATGTAAAAATAACAAAAATATAGAACATGTAATTTAACTTGAACAACTTGCAAAAATAGAACACTTGCAACACAACTTACAATGTCCAGCACTTGTTGCATATTTTAATATAACTATTTACACTTTGGCATTTATTTGGTAAGGCTGCAGATCCATTGCCATAAAATGTGTTATTGCATTTGTTATTTTTTTGGCACAAGTAGAGTTTATTGGTAGTTTGGCTCTAAATGTAGCTGGGATAGTAGGTTGAGTGACTGTTTTCGTTCCACTTATATACATTTCTTTGTGATGCTCACTCTCAATTAACCATTATCTAAAACTGTTTGTGAATCACCTATGAAGGAACCAAAAAATGTCAATTCAAGATTTATTTACATATTCAATGATTCTTCATTATTTAGTATAGACATTTATACCTATGTACTAATTTCAGTCCTAATAGGCAATCATTGGAATGTTAATGGTTTAGAAATGTTTCTGTAACCTGTGAATGCAGGGACATAAAGGTTTGCCTGTTATTACCTAGCTAGCTTGCTTCTCGAGATAACCCCACTCTGTCTTATGAGATGGCCCCAGAACAGATCGGAATGTGTCCCTAATTCATAAGGGGTCTGTTCTTCAGGACTAGGGAGACCATATGTGAAAGAATTCCTGAACAGGGGCATATGTCGCATGTCACTACTTTTCAGGAGAGCCGTTTTAAGAATAAAAACATTCTGGGACATTTTGTCTTTTTTGCAGAAATGCCTTCATAAAGATGTGAACTTTCATGTCAATTAATAACAAACTAGTATGCGAAGGGTAAATACAAATACAATTTAAAACTCAAACCCTTGTTAAACCACCGGAAAATACAGGGCTTTTGCTAGACATGATTGTCTGAGGTAATGAAGGGGCTAGACATGCTGACATACTGAGTTCTGATTGATCTGCCAAGTCACCAACTTCTGTCATAATACCCGTACTTGTTTAATAGACTTGCAACCCCGGGTTTTTCAAAAATCACATCACTGCTCTGAATTTAGCTGGTGTTATCAACAAATCTCAAGTTGTGAGATACTACTTTCTGAAGTACAATGATGCCATGACTCCGAAGATGAATTGGAAGACGATGAGGAAATCCCAGATTTTGATACTGATCAAAACGTTCAGGCAAAATTGAGGCATTTCATTGCAGTGCCAATGGTGGAAAGAAAACGCTAGCTCATCTTGTATAAAACAACTGTCCACGGATTACATTTACAAGAAAAGGACAACCATGGCAGTTATGATAGCGACAGTGAAAGATGCATAGATTCTTGGAGTATTGAACGCCTTGAGTGTGAATGGTAGCGAAAATACGCATTGTAAACAAGGTCCATAGACTAAACGCAAACAACAAAGGACTTTGTATGCAATCAGAGGATATTCAGTCTGCCGCTAAACATTCCTAAATGTATACGGGTAAGTCAAACATTAGCTAACTAGCTACAGAACATTCCTGTTCAAGTAGTCAAAGTCGTTTGTATTGCTAGTTATCTAGCTATAGCTACTGACGTTACTATTAGCTAGGTAACCACATTAACAACAGCTAGCTATCATTTCCTGGTTACTAGTGTGTTCATTGGGTAGCTAGCTTTTCTTCACAAAAGTGAGCAAGTCACTTAGTTTGATAATAAGCTACCTGATTGACCAGTCATTCATCCAGGTGTGTGTGATTATGCTTACCTATTTTATTTGCATTGTCTTCACAAAAATGAGAAAGTTACTTAGTTTGATAATAAGCTACCTGATTTACCGGTCATTCATCCAGGTGTGTGTGATTATGCCTAATCTATAACCCTATAACGGCTCAGTGGCTGTCCATCTGCACTCCAACTATCTGCATTGCTGCTACTATTTATTATGAATTCTGCTGCTAAGCTATTTTAACTTTTAATGTATTGTTTACACCAGATGTATCAAGTCCATGTGAAATAACTTACATTTTATTTGGTTTGGTATAGTATGAGTTAATTAGAGACCAACCAGACCAGTTTAGCACAAGGCCAGAGTGTCCCCATTTGAATACTTAAATAGCTGGGTGGGGTTAAGGCCTAAGAGGGTGTGAGCTACGCTGAATGGGTGTAAACAAAGACCAGCTCTTTCAAGCCTCTTTTCTCAGAACTAAGTAGAGCAGATTATCAACTTTTAAAGCAGCATATCTTTCCCATACCTTTATCAAACAGTGTTGTATTATATACCATTACAAAGCTCTGAATGTGGACCTTCATAAAATAAAATAAAAAGCCAAACCCAAATTTTTTTTCAGGAACAAACTGCTAATTTTTGAAAATATGAATCAGCTATACATTGTTATGCATATCTCTTCTAATTATAATTTTGTATATATTGTAGGCAAATTTGTAACGCTTTCCTAGTGAAAATGACAAGAGAACACAAATAGAATATCATTTTCACAGGCCAAAATAACATTGTCGATCTGCATGATCTGCACAATACATGATGCGCACAACATAACGGGGAGCTATTATAGTGAATTATAAAGTTATTATAAAGAATCGACACATCAAATAGGCTTATCCTTAGCTAATAAGGTGAGAAATGAAATCTATTTTCACCCCTGATCCTCAGATAAGTGACTTGAAAAATCTCTTGCCAGTCACCGAAGTGTTCCTGACTACTTATTTTTTTTAACTGGTGGAGCGCATATCTCAATATATTTTTTTTTTAGATTAGATTCAACTTTATTGTCATTGAACAAGTACAAGTACAGTACAACGAAATGCAGTTAGCATCTAACAAAAAGTGCAAATAGTAGAGGGCAGAAAATGTACTTGTATTTGTAAGTATGTTATAGATGTGACATGCAGATGTGCAATGTATAGATGTGCAATGAAGGCAAATGCAGTACAAATGGCAATTCTAAATTCCACATAACATCCTCTGCAATGTATTGTCAATGAAGCTAGCAACCATACACATTTACAGATTTACATGTTATTATAGTATTAGTTAACTATTAAAAACCTTCTTTGATATTGTTTTACTGTAATGGCTTTTTCAAATGCACAAGAACAATATTTATGTAATGGAAGAATATCCGATCAGCCGTTTGGAGCTAGAAACCAGAGTTGTTATTGGGATTGTTATTAATCGGGATAAAATCATAAATCGGTACAATTTTGGCCAGGTTAATCGTGGCGTGAAATTCTTATATTGTCCCACCCCTAGTAGTCATTAAAGATTGCAAGAGGAAGCACTGGAGCAAGCCACGCTGGTTGGGTCCATACCAAGTTCAAGTTCCTGGGTCCATGCCACACACTGCAAGAAGGCTCCGGCGTTAGAAGATACAGTGAAATAATAGGTAAATTGAAGTTACCTAAGGGTGGCATGGGTTGTGGTGCTAGTAACCGTCAACTCCAACACAGCCTGCGACCATGGAGCCAGAGAGACAAGGACCGTGGAACCCCTTCAGGA
The DNA here is from genome assembly GCA_016801175.1 of Esox masquinongy. Lineage (NCBI taxonomy): Eukaryota > Metazoa > Chordata > Actinopteri > Esociformes > Esocidae > Esox > Esox masquinongy. Next base: position 20,663 of record JACXGI010010229.1, read on the forward strand.
GGACCGGAAGGATGAAATGCACAATCGGGTGCCTACTGATTTTGAGTATTATTATTGTTGTACCTATGATGTGGGCTTTTGGACAACATTATGAGGATAATACAAAAACTGTAAGCACAACACGTAATGCAACAAGCAGAGAGATATGAGTACACCATGAGATAAGGCCTAAACGACAAACACATATACAGCGCAAATTTTTTGTGATCTTTTGTGACATGATTAATTGTCCCCTTGATGGAAATTGCTACATACTGAAAAGCCCAGTTTTGAAAGATAATTAGTGGTCTTGGTTGCATGTAGATACAGGAAGAGATGCTATGTTTCCAGCTGTGGATCAACCTCTTGACTATGTTTACAGGTGGAAGTGTAAGAATAATTGTTGTGCTACTAATGCTTTCACATATTTTGGTATAATCCAGGATTACTGTTGTTTCAGCAATAATGAAGGCAACACCTCTTGCAGACCTCCTGACCACCCTAAAGGTAGACCCGCTAAGATATGTCCCGTAACAGTTGCACCTACTACAACAGCTTCTACCCCTGCGCCATGTCATCCTAAACAAGGTAAAGTAAGAAGAGCGCTGTTAGAGCCAGAAAATATAGCCCTTAGGATAATGGTTCACTATGCAAAGCACGAGAACATGACTAATTGTTGGATTTGCCAACACATACCGACATCCTCACATTCCCCAATGTTCACCCCTGTTCCATTTTCTGTAGTAGACTGGCAGGCGCACGGTTGGGCAGAGGTTGCTGAGCAAATGGCTACAACAGATAAGGACTGTTATACCCCATTGGCATCTCCTGTCCAGCTGGGTAACCACAAATTAGATTTGGTCTATATGGTGATAGCGTAGTTTAACCACCACCGTCGTCCTATGGGAATTAACATATCTACATTGTTTAGGCTAACCAACAATGAGCAGATAGGAGCACAAGGTTATACTGTATGGATGAAAATGACCCTAGTGCAGACAGACTGTCACACTAAGGACAATGAAGTAAGATCAGGCATAACATGTAATCCCCTACCTACAGGTCTTTCTATTCATATTGATGCACTGGTTAACTGTATTCCATGGGAAACATGTCACCATTGATTCAATGACCATTAATTTGTATAATTGTTCTGTTCCTGCCATACCAGAGAAGTTACGCTTGCGTGATTGTACCTGAGAGTGGTTGCCAATTTCTGTCTATGGGTTACACAGTGTCTCATTCTGTATTGCAGGTAATACAGGAACCAAAAAGAAATTAGGAGACAGCAGTTGTTCTGACGTCACTCTGACAAATTTCACTGCTCTAGGTGCTCTACCTGAACAAGTTTATCTTATCTGTGATGAGAGGGCATATAGCTGCATTCCAAAGGATAGGAGCGGAGTGTGCTGTATGGCATATTTAGTACCCTTAATTAGACATGCAACTCAGATAGAAATAGCAGCACTGTACCAGGCCCCAAGTCGGCATCAGCGAACACTTACAAAAACACAACGTATATTCAGTGTGCTTATTCCAGGATATGGCACCTACACCTCGCAGGAGGAAATAATTGCTTTGTCATCAGTTTTGGAAAAGCACATGAATTTAACCACTGACACGATCGCAGCAATAAGCAAGGAGCTTTGTGAAACTTGTTCTGTTGCTTTACAAAACGGAATGGCGTTAGATATTGTTGAAGTGAGACCTTCACTTCCCCGAGTTGGTTGATGAGAAGAGATCACTAGGAGACGACCCGTTAAAACACTATAACCTTTTTGCCCCTTCTGCTGGGGTCTGGTTCTCTGGCTCGGCCGAGCCTGAGGTTATGCCTGGTCTGATGAGGTCGTCCCCGACTTCCGTGAGGAACCGGCCTGGTTCCTCCACTGGCGCACACTGGCTCCAATGGTACCACGTCTCTCCCTTGCCCTTCAGCCAGACCGCGTGCGACATCCTCTCGACCACCTGGTATGGACCTGTACTCCTGGGCTCGGACCACTTCCATTTGATCACCTTGAACAGAACCCACTCGGCCTGGGGAAACTTACCCCAGTCGTTTGCTGCATGTCTTTCCCCCACCTGGACAGAGAAACCTGAAACGAGAGCTTGCAGTTCATTAAAATATACCCTGTGCTCCAGTGGACGCTATTGCCCCTCTGGTACCCTGGGCCCCGCTCCCGGTCCCGGAAACTGTCTCCCCGTCAGTAACTCATATGGGGTGAAATCCGTGCCCTGATTTACCGAACATCTAATTGTCATTAGGGCTATTGGTAGGGCATCTACCCAGTTCAATTTGGTCTGTGCACAGATTTTTGCCAATTTTTGTGGTTGGTACACTGTCCCAAACGCATGTTTTAATCCTAACATGGCTTCCACCTGCTGTAGGTCGCTATTTTTAAAATGCGTGCCATTGTCCGAACATATTTTGTCTGGGAATCCATGTCTGGGAATGTACTGATTGATTAGGCATTTTATCACTGTCTGACTGTCTTCCTTTTTGGCCGGCCATGCCTCCGGCCACCCTGTGTACGTATCTACAAACATCAATATGTACCTATTTCCCTTGACTACCTCCCCCATGTCCGTGTAATCTATCACTATTTCCTGTCCTGTTCTCTTGGTCAGTGGGAATGCACCCATTTCTGGCTTGATCGTGGGTCGTGGATTGTGGTGAGTGTAGATGGTGCAGGTTTTTACATAGTTGCGAACCATATCTGCCAGAAACGGATGCCACAAGTGACACAAATTTCTCAACATCTGCGCTGCCCCTACATGTCCCAGACCGTGTGCTTCTGCTAATTTCTCTGCGCGCATCCCAGAGGGTAGGATGATTCGGCCATCCGGTCCCCTCCACAGTCCCCCTACTTGTGTCGCCCCCCTTTAGTGCCATATCGTTTTCTCTAGAGGGGACGCCCCCTTTTGGTGCCGCGCAATTTCTTCTTGATCTATTTGGTTTCCCCAGCTATCTTCTTCCTCTACCCTGATTAGCATCATCCTTTGTGTGTACCCTGCTGCTGTCTTTGCTGCTTGATCAGCTGCCTGGTTGCCCCGCGCTACCCAACTGTCAGCTGTATCATGTCCCTTGCATTTTATGATCGCCACTTTGTCTGGCAGCCCTAATGCCTCTGCCAGCTCCCTCATTTCGGTCTCATGTTTGATTGGTTTGTTCCCTGCTGTCAGGAAACCTGTCCTCATCCATTGTCCTAATTCTACATGTGCTGCCCCTACTGCGTACGCTGAGTCGGTATAAATATTGACCTTCTTGTCTTTGTGTATTTTCAACGCTTCGATCACTGCTTTGACCTCCGCTCTTTGCGCCGACTGTTGTCCTGTTAATCGTTCGGCTCGTAACGTTTCGAACTCTTCTCCCACCTGTCGGAACCACTGCGTACCCTGCCTGTAAGCCGTCGTTCTCTTGCCTAAAGCAGCATCCGTCTGTAAACACGTTTTCCCCTTCTCCTAGTGGCTGGGCTTGTAGGTCTGGCCTTACTTTCTCCTCCCTGACTACCTCCTGTTCGCACATATGCGGCAGTCCTGTGCCTACTCGATCGGCCATGTTTATCCTTTCATGTGTAAACAGAAGGTTTGGGGCCCCTAGTATTTTACTCAGACGTTGCTGTTTTAGTGAGGTCATTGTGAACATCTGTGAATTTACGTAGGCTACCACGCTGTGTGTTGTTAGTACATGTAATTGGTGTCCCATAACTAAGTGTGCTGTTTTCTGTATTAGTCTCGCCTCTCCTGCCGCATGTTGCGTGCAGGTGGGGTGTCGTTTTTCGGTTTTATCGAGCAAAACACTTGCGTACATCAGTACTGTTCTTTCTCCCCCTTTTTTCTGAAACAGAACACCATGAACCACCCCTTCTGTTTCAGAAACATCAAGATAGAATGGAATGCTCATGTTGTAATGTGACTGTGTCGTGCGCGGGTGCGTGAATGCGGTATAGTTTGCCACTGGGAGAAAACCAAATTTCAGGTACCTGTGTAGGCACCCAATCGGAACACATCCGTGCTCGCTTTACCATGGGCCCCAGGTCTTTGGCCTGGTGTTTTGGGTGAAGACCCAGGGAGATATGAGGCGCTGCCTCGTCTGCCATTCTATACCACTGCATTTGTTCGGGTGTAAGAATAGCTTCAGAAGCAACCCCCTCCGGACCCACATAAATATAGTCACTAGTAATCTGCCAGATGTGCCCATCTAGATTATCCTCGAAATCGAGGCGGTAAGTTTCGTCATCGCAACCGGCATAGAAAAGCGTTACATGGAGAGGGTCAGGAGGAGGAGCGTAGGGTTCAAGGAGGGTGATCCAGGGCTTCCACAGAAGGAACTGTGATAGAATCCCCATTGACTCGGGTGTCTCCGGTGTTAGTAGGCCCCAATAGATATCTGCCGCCTCAGTCTGTAAAGGTTGTAAGAGCCATTGCCCAGAGCCCACGTGGGAGTGACTGCAAACCATGCTCGTGCTTCGGGTAGGTCACTGTCAGCCCGTCCGGACTGCACAGGATGGTTGCCCCCAATTTCATCAGCAGATCCCTCCCCAACAGATTAACAGGCACTGAGGTGGAGACCACAAACGGGTGGCGAAGAGTCTGAAGACCCAGGGTAGTGGGTAATGGAACAGTCACTGGTAGAGTCTGGCCCACCCCCTCAAAGCCAACTACCTCCACAGTCTTTGAGGAGATTTTGCCCGGAGCGGGAGAGGTATTAAGGGTGGAGAATGTAGCCCCCGTATCGACTAGGAATGGGAAAGTCTTTTTGTCGATTTGGAGGGACAGCATGGGGTCAGCAGTACCCCTGCTGTCAGGGCCCCTCCCTGGGGACCGTCATTGAGGGGAGTGTTCCCCCTGTTCCCACCCCTTTCCCCAGTCCATCTGTGGGTACTGACCCCGAGGGGGAGGAATGGCGTGGGTGTTAGGTGCTCGTGGAGTGCCTCGGTTCTGGCCTCCACGGCCGCGCCCCGTCCGGGGTTGTGTGGACAGTCTCTCACCCAGTGACCTGTTTGTCCGCAGATGAAGCACGCACCGTGAGTCTGGGTGTATCCCTGGGAAACACCCCTACCTCTCCCCCATCCTCTACCTCCTCTATTGCCTCCCCCGTAAGGCCCCCACGACTGACGCAGTCCTCAACCACACTGTGGTGGTTGAGGAGCCCATGGAGGAAATGGGTAGAGGTCGGCTACATCCTGGTCGGAGGGTGCTCCCGCCACCATCTGTTTACCCGCGGGCCCTTTCTTTTTCTCATTAACCTTTTGTCTGGCTTCCCCCAGTTGCAAATGCAATAGTTGGGTCTGAAGGTCCTTGACCTTATCTTCCTCCTCATGCACCTCATCCTTGATGCGCTGTAAGTGGTGTACTATGTGTCTCTCCCACACGTGTGAGTCACTCCCCGGAAGGTCGGGGTTTCCTAACATTACGTCTTTAATTTTCTCCGGCAGTCCTTCTAGAACCGCCCTACGGAACCACTCTTGTTGCAGTCCCCCTTTACCGGGGTGGTGGCCTGTATGTTTCGTCCAAGTTTCCTTGCACGTCTCTATATATTCTCGTGGGTGTTGATCTTTTTTCCATGTTATTTTAGGTACCGCCGCCGAATTGGGTAAAGGGAAACGATCCAATCGCCTAGCGCTAATCTCTGTCCTGCTGTGAGTTTATCTAGCTGACCCAGCCACAGACCACCACCTTCCCCCAGCGGAGGCATCTTATCTACTAAGGCCTGTACATCCCCTACGTCCAGCGGTTTGTAGCGTTCCCCGTATCCTCCTGGCACCTGGACCAGGGGGTACATCCCGTGTCCCTTGCTACGCCCTGTCGTTTTGTCCCTTAGCTGCATAGTGTGCCTCTCACAAATCCCTTTTTTCTCTTCTCTGATTATAATTCCTGCCTCCCCCATAATTTCCCCTGCTTTCGCCATAAGCTTTGAGGATTCTGCTAACGCCGCTATTTCCTCGTCATCCCTCCATTCCTGATCTGAGTCTGACACGTCACTTTCCTCAGTCTCCTCGTTTTCCTGCCACTGTCCGGACAGGGTCCCCCTAGCCTCTACCCTCCGAGGGCCCTTCCTGCTACCCCCTTTTGTCCCTTTCCCCTTGCGTTGTATCTCATCCCAAACTATCCCCCCGGATTCCCTTTTAGCGCGATTCTCGAACGGCCTAATTTCCCCCTCATCCGCCACCTGCCCGGAGCCGGACGTGGTGGTTTTAACGGGAGTGGAGTGTCGCCCCGGTCCCGGCATTGGTGCGCTTTCAATTTGGAGTTGACCCCCCGTAACCTTGAGGATTGGGTTCAATGTTGCCGGTGGGGCGCTAGGCGTCGGGCCAGATTTATCGTATGGTGGTGGGTCTTTAATTCCTGACACGTCCCCTTTGGGTTGCGCTTTTATCTTTTGCTTATTCATGTGGTCTATCCCTTGACAATAAACTGCTAATTTGAACCACTCCTGCCTCTCCTTCTCCAATTGTTTCTCTTCCTGTTTCCATTGTCGCCTATTTAGAATACTGGTTATATGTCGTGGAGCTCCGCCCCCTAGAGGGGCTTTAGCTCCTAGTGGTTTACCCTGGCCGCGTCCGCGGCCGTACTGAAAACTCATTATGCAAGATGCGTCAGCCAATCAGGGCACGCCTGCCCCTATATATGACCCGTGAGCCCAGAGAACGTCCTCCCTTTTTATTCAGCAAACACTTGCTGAGTGCTGTACTGATTACTCTACTTCAGCCTGAGAATTTTTGCCGTCGACGTTCTTTAGCTCGACGTCTCAACATGAAGAAGTTTTTTGCCGCGGCTTGCCGTTGCGCCAACCTGTCTGCAGACCAGGACTCACATCGCGCGTGTGTTTCCTGCCTGGGACCGGCTCACGCACGTGAGGGTCTCACAGACCCCCCGGCTTGCTCCTCCTGTGCTACTTTGTCCCTCTCTACACGTGTAGAGAGGGCGAACTACTTTGAACAGGAGGTGGACGTCTCCGCCGTCTTGGATCTCAGCGACGACGATGACGACGAGATGTCTGAGGAGGACGCTCCAACGCAGGACCCGACTCCTCTGACGCAGGCAGACCCGCCCCCTTCCCACGTGGGTTGTGGTGGCGGTTCTCGCGCTTCTCCCTCTCTCCCGGGAGAAATGGAAGACAAACTCTCCTCTGCTGCTTCTTTCCGCCCGCCCCCTCTCCGCGTGGAGTTTGCGGGCATGATAGAGAGGGCAGCTCTTCGCATCCAGCTGCCTCTGCCCCCCTGCCTGCGCCGAAGGAACCTTCAGACATGTCCTTCGGCTCCTGGGCTGAGCGTGTGAAACCGGTGGACTCCCCTGCGCCTGAGGTCTGTGGTTTTAAAGCCTTCGCCGAGGGTTCCTGGTCTGCCCCAGCATCTGCTAGAGCGCCTGTCAAATTGTACGCCACCTTCACTAAGGTCTACGGTAGGCTAGCTCCCATCAGCTCGGCCACCCCTCCTTTAGAACCCGAGCTGGCCGCGCATTTCCTGCCTTCCTGGGGTTGGTCCGGGAAGAAGCCCGCCCTCCCATCCACCAAGGACCGCTATTCGGGGCAGCTGTGGGATAAGACTTACGTTTTGGGATCACAGGCCCTGGCC